>JBBBDQ010029675.1:37500-55812 GCA_037127315.1 Ascarosepion bandense | reverse complement strand
TCAGGACCGATGACATTACTGGTTCTTTATTTTTATCTCCTTGCAAGTTACTTTTTCACTGCTGTTGTAGCCTGGTAGTGAACTCTCAACAATTTGGGTCAAGTTACAGGAACTAACTAACTAACGTCTACAGCAGTGATGGACAAGCAACTTGAAGGGTTAAAGGGAAATAACTCATGAATTCCAGTCGAGGCATTACTATGCAAGGAATGAAAATCATATACCCAAGTGATTGTAATAAAGGGTTCGGTTCGAAATTCTTAGCACCTGAAGAAGGCCGGAGCATTTAACGGCCAAAACGTTGTAGAAATGACAAAGATGAGGACAATACTTAACTAGCAGAACCCGTGGAATTTCCACGGAAGGATAATTATGATTTCCTGGAAATATTTTACTTTTTCATACTACAAATTATAGTAATGTTTTTAACGACCCTCTGGCCACTGACGAGAGTTTCATTGATGCTTCTGTAGCTTATCTTTTTTACAGGTAGGGGTGGTGCGCCTACGCAAAACCTTTTATCCTCCAGGTGAAGTAACAGCCATTTCAGTGCTATATGTGATAGACATATGTGATAGACACTTGGGCGATCAGTTTTCCAAAAATTACTTTCTGAACCCTAAAAAGTATCGACTTCCATAGGATATCTCGGGAGAGTAACTTTTTATATATGTATTTGTTTTTCTGACTAAAATCTCTAATTTTAGTCAGAAGAAAAAAAAATCTCTAAAACTGCGAGGTTGGATTTTTACTTCTCCATAATTGCTCATTACTTCGTTTTTCATTTACTCACATTGGAAACATTTTCTTTGAGACAAAACTTTTAAAAATACGAAAGAAATCAATTCTAAATTATCAGAATTAGATCTAACCATAATCATCATATAATTCTGCTTGTTTCTTCCTTAGTTACCAAATTTAAAAAGGTTTCGAAAATGCTGTTTTATTGCTGAAATATCATGGCTCCTGTGTCTATTGTAAACAGAAAAGACCAACTGAGTAATAGCCAAGGGTGCAGAGATTTCGTTATTAGGTCGCAGGATACAAGAAACCTACCTGTTTTTACTATATTGTACAGTACACACGCACACTGCTGCAACAGCAGCTTAAGCTGCTACTGCTACGGTGGTGCTATAGGATCTCTCTTACTCTCTCACTTTTACTACCTTACCGTAGAGGGAGAAGGAAAAGCTCGTGTAGAAAGTGTGTTATCTTTCTTCAGTGGCGTAACAGACGGAGGAACTAAGAAAGGAACAAGCAGAATTGTGATTTCTTTTTAAAATTTAGCCATATGATTTTAGTCTCGTAAATTTACATGTGATTTTCTAAGCATACCTTAGATGTGGTACAATCACGAATGTGTGGGCACCCACTAAGAATCACTCACAATTCAACCGTAATGAATCCCGGACTGACATAAAACGTATGTTAAAAAAACACATTTTGCTTTCCAATTCTTATTGCTTGTTAAAGCGTTTAATCCATCAAGAATCCATTATAAATATTAAAATTTATCTCTGAAAATGGGCGTTGTGGTGCAATGAATATCGACTCGGAACGACAAATCGGAGAGCCGAGTTCGAATTTCAGTTGAACTCCATGCATTTATTTACACACAAATACCTTTGGGGAAAGGTATTAATCCGTCTCTTTCCTCTAGTTATGGGTTAAATAAAAGGCCATTGCATTCTATAGCCTTGACTGGCAACTAGTCTACTGAAAAAAAAAACAATGGCAACCTACTGCGGGATATTCTGCTCAGCCATGTCTCTTTCGAGACATGATCGCCTAGAGCGTGTATCACGTATAGCACTTAACTGATCTATGAAAAAGTTTCCAAAAATCAAGAAAACTTTAAGGAAATGGCCCGCTCAGATACCCCCTGGGCATAAAAAAGCAGGGCTTCTTTTTTCATTTTTATTAAAATCTATCCACACGGATTTGTTTGCGGCAAAACCTCTCCTCCAAATTTACCATGATTGTCTCGAAATATTTCTCACCGCGATTAAAGTGTCTTTTCCAAAGGAATTAAAATAAAGGGAACCTCCACTGACTGACTGGTTTTCGTGATTTCGAAAATTCATTTATTTTTTAAGGCTTTTAGCAAAAAAAAAAAAACTGACAAAATAAAATAAAAAAGAAATTCTGTTCTTTCAGAAAAGATTACAATAATAATTAATAATCACAAAAGTAATTTTCGTACTGAAAATGCGACACCTGATCCTGAAGATGAATTAAAATGCCTACTAAAAGCTAAAAATAGTATTAAAAACAGGAAAATTGTTAAACCAAAGAGGGCTCAACTGCTAAAAGTATTCTTTATTCAGTGAATTCTGGCTAATTTACTCAAGTCAATGATAACATTAGCTGTTTCGTGATAAACATACGACATTAACTGATCAGCGTGACTTCTTGGAAAGAACTCACTAAACTTTGCCTTGCTAGTAGGGATTCTTCTCTACTGGCAGCAAACCGTCTGCATACGGACAGATAACGAATTCAGCAGATATACAAAGATAGAAAGGGGCGTAAGACAAGGATGTCTTTTCACCGGATGTATTCAACAGCGAGAATATTCTGACGACCATAGAAGTTTGCCAGGATTCGTCAACGGAGGCCACAATTTAAACAATCTAAGGTAGGCAGGGATGTGCGTTGTGGTACAGTGGATATCGGCTCGGAACGAGAAACCGGGGAGCCGAGTTCGAATTTCAGTTGAATCCATTGTATTCATTTACGCGCAAATACCCTTGGGAAAGGTATTAATCCGTCTCTTCCTTCTAGTTATGGATTAAATAGCAGGACAGATTGGGTTCTATAGCCTTGGTCGGCAACCAGTCTACCGCCGAAAGCAATGGCAACCTACTGCGGGATAATCTTCTGCCCAGTCAGTCATGTCTCTTTCGAGACATGATCGCCCAAGCGTGTATCACGTATGGCACTTAACTGACTGAAGGTAGGCAGATGATACAATACTGATAGCAGACACGGAAAGGTAACTACAAGACCTCTTACAAAAGGTAGCTGAAGAGTGACAAGGACTAGAAATAAACTGCAAGAAAACGGAAAGCAGGGTCATCAGCCAAAAAAAAAAAAGCAGCCCAAAAGGCCAAATACAGGTGGGGGATACTAAGATGAACCAGATACAAAAATTTAAGTACCCGGAAAGTGTTCTAACAGAAGACGGAAAGTGCAAAACAGAACCGAAGGCGAATTGGCATGGCGATGGAAGCATTCCAGAAGTTGAGTAAAGTATTAACAGGACAATTTTGCTAGAAACAAAGAGTACTGGGTTGCAATGTGATGTCAGTTCTTCAATATGGCATTGAATGCTGGACAATATCAATAATCATGGATCAATTTTACAATAAAAATTGGAGATCCTCTTGATTTCCTAAGCTACTTTCGAGTGGAGGTAAAATTTGCTACAGGTATCCCGTAATTATAGATCAATCTTTGTATGAAGCGGTCATAGATCAAACCTACCCCGTATGAACCAGTCAATCTAGAGGGTTGTGGTGCTTTAATATGGGGAATATTTTGTCTGTATATACATTGCGATACTTAGGTCAGTAAGTTAAGTGCCATACGTTATACACACTTGGGCGATTATGTCTCAGAAAAGACCTGACTGGCTGGGCAGATGAATATCACGCAGTAGACTGGTTGCCAACCAAGGCTATAGAACCCAATCTGTCCTGTTATTTAACCCATAACTGGGGGGAAGAGACGGATTATTTGAGGTATTTGCACGTAAGTAAATGCAGAGAATTCATCTGAAATTTGAACTCGGCATCCCGATTTTTTGTTCCAAGCTGTTATCCACTACACCACAACTCACATCCCCCGATACTTAGTACGAATGAATTATAATTTAATTGCTGCAGTTTAATGGCTGCTCCCGTGTCTAAATTATGACTACACTGCACTCATTTTCTGTTTGCTTTCTCCAGCAGGACAATGTAGCGTAGCACAAAATTCGTGGTACGCAAAGAATTTTTTTTCTGTTAAAGTAGCCTCCTCAATCACTGCATCTCAATTTTATAGAGGACCTTTTGAATGTCTTTTTTTACCATTGATATTCACCTTGTGAGACGCCTAAGAGCCACTCAAGATAAAAGGTTACGCAAGATAAAGGCTTTAAAAGAAATCGGAAACCCAATCTTAAGTGATAAACCTCTGCTATTAAAAAGACCGGAGAGAAGCGATACTATCTACTACTTGACAAAAGCGTATTGCAAGTACTTACAGGAGAGGTAGACTTGATAGTCACACACACACAGATGTGTACAGAGGCGTGATACCCAGTGTTTACGTGTCTTTTCTACCCAGATATCAGGGCAACATAGCTTCTCAAGTCAGAAGCATCGTATCGGTCTGAGACATCCGCTATAGAGACAACATTGCTAGTCTATAAGAACTGAGTCACTAGCAGTGAGAATAACTTAAGCGAAATTTTTAATTTTAGAAAGCAGCCAAGAAATCTTAACGTATTGTGGGATGTCATAATATTGGTTTTTAAAGTTCGTTTGCACCCACTTCTCCGAAAATCATCGAAAACCCATCAGGAAGTACTGAAACGTTTCTGTTTGTTTATTCATTTGTGGTACCAGCATATCTACCCTTTTGGGTTATTTAAGGTACAACCCAAAATGCCAAATAAATGTGAAAGATACCAGAATCAAGCAAGTACAAAGATTTAAATACCTAGGAAGTGTCCTAACTGAAGATGGAAAGTGCGACACAGAGATCCGAAGGCGAATTGGCATGGTAAAGGACGCGTTCCAGAAGATGAGCAAAATACTAACACACAGGAAAATCTCACTGGAAACAAAGACATGTGCTGGACTGCTACGTGATGTCAGTTCTTCAATACGGCAGCGAATGCTGGACAATATCATCGAAAATGAGGACAAAACTGGAAACAACGGAAATGTGGTTCTACAGAAGGATGCTGAGGATATCGTGGACTGAGCATGCAAGCAACGATGAGGTGTTGGAAAGAATGGCAACAAAGGAAATTGATACTGAGCATCAGGAAGAGACAACTGAAGTTCCTGGGACATGCAATGAGGAAGGAGAGCCTGATACCGACTGGCCAGATAGATGGAAAGAGAGACAGGAAGGCAGCGCATAACATATTTGCAGGGCCTGATCAGGTGGTTGACAGGAGTAACGGGAGCAAACATACTAGGAACCACAAGGGATAGGGAGACGTGGAGAACCATGATCGCCTACGTCCTGAAAGGACAGGGCACATAGAAGAAGAATGCTGATGAATTTGTTTGGTTTTTGTTTACTGCTTGTTGATCTTTTGTGAATATTGATGTCGAGATATAAGTAGCGATATTGTGATTTGATGTGTGATGGTTATACGCAATCTTTTTTTACAACTATGTTTTATATAATTTTGTTGCTTTTAGAAATTCTAAAAGGTCATTTGGGTCAGCTTTGTTGACTGTCTTTCAGATTGTTTTCTTGATTGTATCTTAATCGCATTTGTTCAAGATCTATGCAGCTTGTTAGTATCTGTTTCACTGTGTAGAGCTCCTGACATGGAATGCAAATTGGTGCCTCCTCACCTTTTAGTAGGTGTGAATGGGTGACAGCGGTGTGGCCTATTTGAAGTCGAGTCATTACGACTTCTTTTCTTGACATTTTCCTACTGGGAATTTTTAACTTCTACGGTTCTAAAGCTAAACTGGCGCATTAGAACAGTATATCTGCTAAACTGACTGATTCGTATATACATTAGACTGGATTCTCATCCGTCTATGTCGGCTAGACAATACCTGTTGCAGACACGTACACAGGCATGTGTTCGTTCAACACCCTTGGTGCCCACTCCTGGTTTATACTGCAACTATTGACCGAACATGTGAGCAATGATAAGGTTTTGGAGAGGATGGAAAGTGAAAGGAAATTAATATTTAACATCAGGAAAAGACGGCTGAATTTCCTGGGGCATGTAATGAGAAAGAAGGGCTTGAAGAATCCGATACTCACTGGTACATAGTGGGGAGTGACAGTAGCAATCAACGCATATTATACTTCATGGATGACAGAGCGGTTTGGGTGGGTAACAGGAGAAAGCGTGCTAAGAGCTCTCAAGAATAGAGAGATGTGAAAGTCTATGATCGCCTACGTCCAAAAGAGACACAGCGCATTGATATTGAGTGGATGATGTAGTGCGGTGGATATCAGCTCGGAATGATAAACCGGAGATCAGAGTTCAAAATACAGTTGAATTTGTTGCATTCACTTAAGCGCAAATAACCTTAGAGAAAAGTAGTAATCCATTTCTTCTCTCTCCAGCTATGTGTTAAATAGAACAGAATGGGTTCTATAGTTTTGGTGAGAAACTAGTCTATCTCGCTTGGAGGATAAACGGATTTGCGTCGATTCAACACATCTATTTGCAAAAAAAAAAAAGTTACAGAAGTATCAAACCCAACACCACCTCGTCGAAGGTAGCCGTTGTCGACGGCCTTTGCTCCACGGGGAGAGATGGGTTTTATGCTCAATCTGCTTTACTGTTTTTTGGGGTTTAATGCATAATCTAGCCTGATCAAATGTTTGAACAAAGCTAACGCGCTCAAATCCTCGGTCACGATGACTTATGACTTAATGCTAGCACAGCCATCAACGGCCTCCCACACTTTTCCGTTTTCTTAATTACAAGGTTCTATCCATGTTAAGCACTTTCTTTATGCCCATAAATCTTCATAATATCCACTTCATATCACCACCTCTTTATATATATATATATATATATATATATATCCTATTCAGCATTTTGAGTTTTTATCAAATTAAGTTTAGTTTAAAAATGTTTTGCATGCATTACATGCATGTTTTCATATTAAAACAAAATCACCTCAGTAATTTCTTTCTCGCCACCTTTTGTGAAAATGGGTAAGAATGAGACATTTAGATTTTTAGATACTATTGTGTAATATCTATACCTGGGTTTTCATTTGTTTTCCTCTAGGTTCGTGTTCCTTTCTGTATAAAAATGAAAGGGAACGTAAAGGAAAGTAGTTCGTACAATCTTAACAACCGAATTTAAAGTTGTACCATTCTTGTTTCTTATATGGACTTCGTGAAAACTGAATTGATTCAGATTAACCTCTTAACCAACCCAATCCAAAACATAAAACCCATTATTGGAGAAAGGAACATTCACTACAGAAACAGAAGAGAACATGTTTTGCTGACCCGCCTTCACATAGGCCATACCTACAACACGCACCATCATTTACAAGGAGGGCACAGAATCCCCAATATGTACGAGCTGTCAAAGATTGTCAAACATATAATTTTAGAGTATACAAACTTAGTGCGAAAGTATTACCAAACAAGTAGTTTGAAAAAAAAAACTATTTATGGAAACAAGACTAAGCATAAAAGAAATCGGAATGTCCTGAAAAATGTCTTGTTGAATACTATTTCACACGCACATAGATATATATATATATTTCTACCAACTTGCTATTTATTCGAAAACTTAGTTCTACCGAATGTGCGTTTGCAAATTTTGTGTGTATGTGTATATATATATATGTATATATGTAGAGTGGTTGGTATGCCATAAATTCTAAACAGCCAAATTAAATATAAACAATTTTATAAAATATTTGGTAAATTTTTTATTTGTTCCCCGAAGGCCTTTGCCCCTTCAAATCTGTCCAATACATCATTTCCGTGTAAATGTATATGCTGAACTCAAATCGATAATTGTTTATTGTAGAAACCTACTTTTATTGATGTTAAGGGACAGAAAACATCGAACTTCTTCTAGCTGTTTATCTCACCCTTCAACCGCCATTGAAATCTCTCATTTACCGCTGAATGACTTTGAGCGGATTAAGCTAATTTTTGCCTATTTACTTTCTTTGTGCAATTAATACGCGATTTTTGTTTCGGAACTCAATTTCCACTGAAAGCTGCGTGGGCTGTAGAAAATCTTTTTAAGATAGTTAACTTTCAAATTTATGAAAATAAATGTAGTTTAATTAATCTTCAAATGCATTGCGTGTATTTGCGTGATTTTTTTTACGACGAAAGTTAACTTTAAATGATATGAAAATATAGAATTTACGTAAACTTTCAGATATATGAAAGTAAGTGAAGTGTAGTTTAATTAAACTTCAAATATATAAATAACACAAAAAGGAAAAAATACACGCAATAAACCTAACCTAACCTAACCCAAACCCTAACCCAATTACCACTTATTTTCATAGATTTGAAAGTTAACTTTTTTAAATTAAATACACGCAACTTTCTTAAATTCATTACCAAGAAAAACACAGGCAATAACCCTAAACCTAACCCTAAATTTCTATTTGAAAGTTAAAAAAAAACGCAATGTCACTAACCCTAACCCTATATTTGTATTTGAAAGTTAACTTTTAAAAAATATTCTACAGACCAAAACAAAAAGGGGGGAAAAAAAACGCAAATACACACAAATTTCAGCGGAAATTGATTTTCCGGAACAAAACAAATCGCGTAATAATTGCACAAATGAAGTAAACAGGCCGAAATAAGAATCCTACGCCTGAAGTCATTCTGCACTAAATCAGATATGAGAACCATAGTAAGGGGTGAGATATAGTTAGATTTTTTCTGATCGTTAAGATAAAAAACGGTAGGTTTCGTCAATAAACAATTATCGATTTGAGTTCAGCACATACATTTGCACGGAAATAAGGATATTTTGGAAAGATTTGTAAGGGTAAAGGCTTTCGGGGAACGAATAAAAAATTGACCAAATATTTTAATTTAAAATGTGTTAAATATATAATTTTGTTAAATGTATGAGTTTTTCTTTTTTTAAATGTGTCTATATATATTTTGTTAAATATATAAACTTCTTGAAATTAACTTTTTGTTCGATATTTAATAATTCGATTCGGCGTTAAATGACCCTTGATGGGTTGATACGCCGTAAAACAAAACAGCCAAACCTTAACCAACCAGATGGCTTTCTTGATCTATATGCTCACAAAATTACAAACGCCGATCAGTTTATCTAAATTGAGAAGTAAAATGAATTTTTGCTCAGTGACCCAAATCAGACTGGTTCTGTCGCTTACTCTAAAACGATGTTTAGTTAACTCGTGGTTCGAGCGTATTTATACTTTTCACGCATTACTGGTGTAAAGAAATTAATCTTTTCTGCCAGTCTTGTTTTGCAATGTCTGCGTTATATGAGCTCGCTGTTTGTTTTGTTTTTTGTTGTTTTTTGTTGTTTTTTGTTTTTTGTTGTTTTTTGTTTGTTGTTGTTTGTTGTTTTTTGTTGTTTGTTGTTTTTTGTTGTTTGTTTTGTTGTTTTGTTTGTTTTTTGTTTGTTTTTGTTTGTTTGTTTTTTGTTTGTTTTTTTGTTTTGTGTTTTGTTCGTTTTTATTTTTGTATATATTTGTATGTGTGTGTATATATTTGTGTGTGTGTGTATATATTTGTGTGTTTGTGTGTGTGTATATATTTGTGTGTGTGTATATATTTGTGTGTGTGTATATATTTGTGTGTGTGTATATATTTGTGTGTGTGTATATATTTGTGTGTGTGTATATATTTGTGTGTGTGTATATATTTGTGTGTGTGTGTGTATTTGTGTGTGTGTGTGTGTATATGTGTGTGTGTGTTGTTTGTGTGTGTTGTTTGTGTGTGTGTGTGTGTTGTTTGTTTGTTTGTGTGTGTTGTTTGTTTGTTTGTTTGTTTGTGTGTGTGTGTGTTGTTGTTTGTTTGTTTGTGTGTGTGTGTGTTGTTGTTTGTTTGTTTGTGTGTGTGTGTTGTTGTTTGTTGTTTGTTTGTTTGTGTGTGTTGTTTGTTGTTTGTGTGTGTTGTTTGTTGTTTGTGTGTGTTGTTTGTTGTTTGTGTGTGTTGTTGTTTGTTGTGTGTGTTGTTGTTGTTGTGTGTGTTGTTGTTTGTTGTTTGTTGTGTGTGTTGTTTGTTTGTTTGTTTGTGTGTGTGTTGTTGTTTGTTTGTTTGTGTGTGTGTGTGTTGTGTGTGTGTGTTGTTGTTTGTTGTTTGTGTGTGTGTGTGTTGTTGTTTGTTGTTTGTGTGTGTTGTTGTTTGTTGTTTGTGTGTGTGTGTGTTTGTTGTTTGTGTTGTGTGTTGTGTTGTTTGTTGTTTGTGTGTTGTGTTGTTTGTTGTTTGTGTTGTTGTTGTTTGTTGTTTGTGTGTGTGTGTGTGTTGTTTGTTTGTTGTGTGTGTGTGTGTGTGTTGTTTGTTGTTGTGTTGTTTGTGTTGTTTGTTGTTTGTGTGTGTGTTTGTTTGTTGTTTGTGTGTGTTGTTTGTTTGTTGTTTGTGTGTGTTGTTGTTTGTTGTGTGTGTGTTGTTGTTTGTTGTGTGTGTTGTTGTTGTTTGTGTGTGTGTGTGTGTTGTTGTTTGTTGTTTGTGTGTGTGTTGTTTGTTGTTTGTGTGTGTGTGTGTGTTGTTTGTTGTTTGTGTGTGTTGTTTGTTTATGTTCCATGATCTCACTTTTGCTATTCTCAATATCCTTCTGTAATATTCATTCCTTCAATTTTATTTCTCTGTGGTAAGATCGTCCGGCATTCACTGCCTTAGGATGTCTAGGTAGAAGTCATGACTTGGGCTTAAATTGGATTTAAGTGAGTAATGGTCGTGAGCCTCACTCTCTCTTCTCATTCCATCTGAGTCCGGTGGCACGACATAGGCGAAAGAGTCATGGATACAGTGGATGGTCAACAGTGATATTGTTTTCACTGTACCCTGAATGCGCTCTACAGCGCTTAGGTAGGGATTTTTTAAATTATCCCACAACAGGTTGCCACTACCTGCTCTGGTAGGCTGGTTACTTGCCAAGGCTATAGAACCCAATCTGTCCGGTTATTTAACCGATAACTGGAGGGAAGGGAGATTATTTGCGCGTAAGTGACTGCAGGGCATTCAACCGGAATTAGAAATCTGCTCTTCGATTTATCGTTCTGAGAAATCAACTGCACCATAACGCACATCCATGAAAAACGCTGACAGCACCTTGCATTCCCAAGCGGTTACCCATCTAGGGACGGTCCATGCTCAATGTTGCTTAAAACCGTAAGCTAACTGCCTTATAGTAGGACAGATATTGCATAAGTTCTCTTTACTTTTTGTAACGAAATGCTCCTGTTTCTTCATCTTCATTGAAAGATACAATTCCCTATTCCAAATTGCCTTCGGATTTCGAAGTTAGACTTTTTTACTTTATTAAAACGCTTTAAGATTTTTTTCTTTATACTTAGATTTTGATGGTTTTAATTGGATGTGCCTTGTGGTGCAGTGGATATCGACTCAAAACGACAAATCGGGGAGCCGAGTTCGAATTCCAGTTGAATTCCTTGCATTCACTTACTCGCATATACCCTTGGGAAATGTATTAATCCGTCTCTTCCCTCCAATTACGGGTTAAATAACAGGACAAATTGGGTTCTATGGCCTTGGCTGGCAACCAGTCTACCGCAGAAAGTAATGGCAGTCTACTGCGGGATCATCTTCTGCCCAGTCAGTCATGTCTCTTTTGAGACATGATTTCCCAAGCGTGTATAACGTATGACACTTAACTGGCTGACTGAATATAATAGTTGGAATCATGATTAAGACTTCTAATGGGCATAAAGTGGGGGTAAGTTTTCTATTGATATGAAGTAATAAACTGATCTCCCACTCATTACTACTTAATAATATAATAAATCTCTTCCCTATCTAGCTATGATTCAAATAACAGGACAGATTGGGTTCTGTAGCCTTGGTCGGCAACCAATCTACCGCAGAAAGCAATGGCAACCTACTGCGGGATAATCCTCTGCCCAGTCAGTCATGTCTCTTTTGAGACATGATTGCTCAAGCGTGTATAACGTATGGCACTAAACTGACTGAATTGGTAGTTCGTAACTTGAGTTGTTACCTTTGCTATCAACCACATATCAATCTTCGTATAATTGATACTTAGTCATTTATTTTCACTTTCTTTTACTATCGTCTGTAGGAGCGCCTGTAGTATAAGTTTGTGGCCGCTAATAATGAACTCTGGCTACCGAATGTGATACAAGGTCAAAGTTTAGAGTGAGTTTAAAGACAATACCGTGGAAAAATTGCCCACGCGCTGTCGGCGCTTTCGTTTTTGGGCATGCCTCTGGCTTCGGACAATAAACCTAGTCCCCTCTCGAAGGAGAGGTACTGCACAGAAGAGAGGCATTTAGGAGCGTTGGTCAGCTGAATAAGACCAGTGAATTTTCTTATACTTGTATTTTCGTGTACCTAATAAATTCGTTCGTTTTTAGGTGGTTTGCTTTCATTAAAAGTTCTAGATGCTTCTAATATCCTTTCCGAATAAATCCAGCATACCTGACACTTTGTAACTGAACACGATCCTAAACGAAACAAGAGGCTTAGGGTTGCCTGTGTTTTTTGTGACCGCAGAGCTGGTGCTGGATGAGGCAAGTAACATTACGGTGAGACCTGGAATGACTGTGCGCGTGCGCAGGAGAACCGAAAATGAGTCTAACGCGAACGCAAATCGTAGATTGCACGGGAGAGAAAAATAGAGCCTCAATTTGACTGAAGGAACGCAGACAGGTGAAGAAAACAGACCGTTAGTGTACAACGAAGATGATAAATACAGACAAGGAGAAAAAGACAAATACAAACGAGAAGAACGAGAAATCTGTTCCTGCATGTAATATATAATAAATACGGTAACGTATCTCGTCAAATAGTTTTGCATAGTTTACAAAATATATGTAGACATATTTTTTCGGTTGTATTGTTATCTATAATTCTTAGTATAAATATCGCATTCATCATCCCAGTGTCTTTAAACAAACCGCACGGTTCTTTCTGTTATTCGCGGTTTTATTTTGCTATGAACTCTGTTCATTAGAATTCGTTTTTCATTTATTTTTGTTTTTGTAAATTCTTCAAAAACGCCTACAATTAAATATCATCTTTTCTACTGAAAATTTAATGCAGATCATTTGCTTGACTGAATGATATAGCTTGCATTATTTTTTTTTTTAAATTAGTTTCAGACGGAAAAACCAGATGAAAAACAAGTACATAAAAAATTACTTTTAGGCTTCTACTCAACATGATTCAGGTGAAAATAACATTGATCTAAGTAATTTAATCCGATTAAAGGTATATTTTATGGAGCTTTAATGTTCAGCTATTTAAAATTCTGCATCTTGACTAATTACTTCATAAAATATAAAAAGGTCAAGGCCAATATCCCCCGAAATTAGCTAGATACTATTATATTTTTAAAATTATAGCGCTGTTTTTATTTTCTTTGCAGACGTTAAATACAGTTTTGTTAGTTTGGTATTTCATACATTTTTTATACTAAAATATGCTTCCTCTTACCAAATTAATATGCACTGCGTTTACTGATCATGTTAACCTCAGCGTGTGGCCAGTAAAGTCTCAATAGACGAAAAGGGCATTTTTCGTGGAGAAGCCGCGAAGAAAATATACTTTATCTGAGGGCTAGGGAATAACACTACCACTGGCAAGAGGACGCGCTTGGTGTAAGTACAAACAGCTCCATTAATATTTACTAGTGTCTTTTCAGGGTCCTGGCTATGACAAACTGCATCCGGCAGCAAGACCTCTGAGTTAGAAGTTGTGAGGAGCATGGAACCACCTCTTAATTGCTGTTCTTAGTTCCACCCTGACCTGACACGCCGAGTGAGGGAAGAGGCGTACGCACGCCGAGTCATTTGACATATATAAAGCATTATTACATTGTTTTATTTAGAACCGTGTATGACATTATTAGAACCTTAAAATAATATTCAAAGTTGGAAAAGTTCGTTCTAATTATTGCATAAAATAGAAAATGGAAATAATGAACAAGAAAAACAATTAAGAAAAAGTTTAGAATTCGCACTATAAAAATGTTTTACGATTATCTCCCTCTTTTAAGTGCCTTGTTTCTTGGCCATAGCCACTTGCAGCTGGAATTTGATTTTAATCTTTGACAATCAATTGCCATACGAGATAAACGCTTCGGCGAGATAATGTCTCGACAGAGACCTGACTGGGCAGAAGATTTTTCTGCAGTTCAACTGGAATTCGAACTCGGCTCTCCGATTTTTCGATATTCATTGCACTTTGTAGATTCTTCAAAAACAGGACTAATAAATGGTATTCCGTTAAATGAATGATGTCAGTTTTTCTAATGAAAAGTTTATATATTTTTCCTGTCGTTACTCAGTTTTTCACGGCATGTCTCTCTGTGGACTCGTGTATGCTAAACTGATAGAAAAAGTTTAATCTGACAAAATTCATTCTCTGAATACATTTGTCGTTGATATTAAGATTAATCAAGCATTGCTATGAAAATAGCGTTAGAGAAGTAACATCGTATATACGAGAAAGTGGTTGTAGAGAATAAGTAATGATTCTGAACTCTATCAAGGCTGAAAAATATAGAATAGGTAGACCTAGAATTACGCCATTCTTGATCGTTTCCGAATTTTGCAAAATATCATTTGGTTATATTCAGATCAACAAGTCATTCAATCTCATTTGTCTCTTCAAGAAGAGTATACTTATCATTTGCATCCTTTCCAACATCTTATAGTTGTGTCCGCCTCTTCCCTCACTCTGCGTGTGTCTGCCTGTCTCTTTGTCTCTGGTGTGAATTTTTTACCGATTCTTCAGTCTCTATTTCTTTCAATGGTGGAAGACTCTTCATACTTTCTTCCCCAACGGAACCATCAATGATGAAATCTAGGAACTCTAGTGAAAAGCTAATATGTTCTACTTCATTAGTGTTCCTTGTGCCATTCAACTACAACTTTAGCAGTATGAATGGGTGCAGTATCATCTTAAGATAACATTTTCTTTGAGACTAATTCTTGAACCATAGCATGAAGTTGATCACTTAAAATTAAATGGTCCCGACTGTTGATATTGATAAACTTTTAAATAATATATGTAAAAGATTGTTTTTTGTACAGAGAAACTAATGAAGTACTAATATTAAATCAACAAACATCAAAATTGACAAACTTGATACTTGGTAATTTCCATTATTTTGTCCACACCTTGTGATATATATATATATAAAGGAAATAATGAGTAAAGTGATGTTTTTTTTTTATTTGGAAAACTATCACACTGTGTAAACTGAAGATATTTCACTAACGTTACGTGAATTGATTTTTTTATTCTATTCAATACAGACAATTAATGTCAAGTATTTCTTTCTTTATATAAAGAAATAACACAATCGCAATAGTTTGTTCAGGAAGATGGACACTGATTGGTTTATTTCTCGAACATATGACATTTGGTTATATTCAGATCAAAAAGTCATTTTAAACAAGAAAGCTCGTGACAGCCATTTTTTTTAAAAAACGACTTTCACTTAACGTGCTGATCGTGGTCTTTGTTACACAATACTATTATATAATAAGAAAAAGTAAAATTTATTTTCGATTCAAGTGTATAGCTCTAAACGAGTGAAGCTTGTATGTCTTGATGAAGACCATCCTTCAGCCTTGTAGACTGGCGCTACATAATCTCTAAGAACTGTATCAAATAATCACTTGAGTTTCCAGAGAAGCAACATCTAAAATGAATCGTGTACCTCGATAAAATAACAATCAGGATGTTGATGTTCAACATGACTTTGAACATAATGTTAGTAAGGGACACCACCCACCAATCAATTCTGGAAAAGCGATAACGGATGCTGGATTGAGAAATGTATTTTCCTGAAAATTGTTAATGGATTCTATATATCGAGACTATCAATACTACTGGCTTGTTAAACAAGCGTATCCCAAGCGTGTATCAAATATTTCTATGTGCTCTGTCTCTTCAGGATGTAGGCGATCATGGTTCTCCACGTCTCCCTATCACTTGTGGCTCTTAGTATGTTTGCTCCTGTTACACCACGCAACCCCTGTCCCGTCATCCACCTGATCAGGCCCTGAAAATGTTATCCGCTGCCTTCCTCTTTCTCTCTTTCCTTCTATCTGTCCAGTCAGTATCAGGTTCTCCAAGCTCTCCTTCCTTATTGCATGTCCCAGGAACTTCAATTGTCTCTTCTTGATGCTCAGTATTAATTTCCACTTTCTTGCCATTCTTTCCAGCACCTCATCGTTGCTTGCATGCTCAGTCCACGATATCCGCAGCATCCTTCTGTAGAACTACATTTCCGCTGATTCAAGTTTTGTCCTCATTTTCGATATTTTCCAGCATTCACTGTCATATTGATGAACTCACATCACATAGCAATTCAGCACTCTTTTCTTTGTTTCTAGTGAAATTTTCCTGTGTGTTAGTACTTTACTCAGCTTCTGGAACGCGTCTTTTGCCATGCCAATTCGCCTTCGGATCTCTGTGCCGCACTTTCAATCTCTTGTTAGAACACTTCCTAGGTATTTAAATCTTTGTACTTGCTTGATTCTGGTATCCCCCACCTGTATTTGGCATTTTGGGTTGCACTTTTTGCTGATGACCATGCATTCAGTTTTCTTAAAGTTTATTTGTAGTCTTTTTTTTTTTTTTTTTTTGTCACTCTCCACCAATACCTACTGTAGGAGGTCTTGTAGTTTCCTTTCCGTGTCTCCAGTCAGCACTGTATCATCTGCATACCTTGTGTTGTTCAAGTTGTGGCCTCCAATAACAAATCCTGGCGTGTCATGTAGGGTCCCCAAAATATTCCTCGCTGTACAAGTTGAACAGATCCGGTGAAAAGACACATCTTGTCTCACTCCTCTTTCTATCTTTGTAAATCTGCTGAAATCGTTACCTGTCCGTATATGCAGGCCGTTTGCTGCCAGTAAAGATTCTTGATTACTCTTTCCCAAAAATGTCTAGGCTGCCGAGCATCTCCATTAATCCTTTGTGTCGTATCTTGTCGAATGCCTTCGACTGACTGAAAAATTAAATAATTTATCAGTGTTATAATCGCCTAAACCTTGAATAGAAATAATTAAATTTCCGTTCAAGACATAAGCAATGTTTGCCGCAACAAGCAATGCTTATTGTCTTTCTATTCCTTTTAATCTCTTCTACCGTTCATTTACACAAGTTTGTCAGATTAATGGACTTCTCCTTTTTCCAGTTCTGTTGGAAGTAGGTGTCATAAGTGTAAAATTCTCCGAGCCGTTATCATATATACTGTGATATTTATAACACTGAGACCAAGGTATTAACAAAAATAATATACGAAAAAAATAATGGATTATTTCAAAGACATAGATAGAATAATAATATTAAGAATTCCCATAAATGACTTACCCAACATCTTGAAAGTAAATCTCAGAATCTGAACTGGAATGGATGTGATTTTTTATGTATAGTTTTGTCTCCAACAGTTTACCAACATCTTTTTCGTTTATTTAAAGCCCAGACATGTTCGTGTTTTTTTTTTTTTTTTTTTTTTTTTGGAGATGATGATTCCAGATACGAGTCATGTTTAATCAGTAAATGAAGGGGAAGAGATATATTCACACTACCGTAAGGAACGTTACGAACGCGACTGGAAATTCTAAATAGTCTTTCAGATTTCTTATGTCGCTATTCTTTACAACACTCGCATACCAAAAATAGATTGATCAGGAATGCTTCCTTATAAAGAGATAGTTGTCCCTGGAGGACGTAGATCATGGACTTCCAATTGCCCCTATTGTTTTAACATTACTTCTCTTGATATCTCTCCCAAACTCGTTCCACCATCCACTTGCTGAAACCTATCAAATAAGACTCGTGCTACTTTTCTGTCTCTTTCCCTTCATCCGTCTTGTGGCTAATAGATTCTCCGAACCCTCCTTCCTCATTACCTGTCCCGGAAACTTCAGCTGTCTCTTCCTGATGCTAAGTTTGTTTTTTTTTTTTGTTTGTTTTCATCCTCTCCAAAACCTTGTCGTTCCGCGCATGTTCGGTCCATTGTATCTTCAGTATCCTCCTGTAGAAACACATTTCTGTTGCCTCAGGCCTCTTCTTCATTCATTGGAAAAGATATGAATCCACCTCCTCTCTCCTCAGCTATGTGTTAATTAGTAAGGCTTGTATCTCTAAACCATTATTCTCAAAAAATCTTACAATCTAAAAACATTTCCGGTTTTAAATAACCTGTAAAGACTTAGAAAACAAATCAATCATTTTAAGATCTTATGAATTCAGAAGAATTGAAAATTCATATAGACGGTTTTCTTTGTTCTGTGTTCCTTCAGGACGTAGGTGATCATGGACTCCCTCTTGCCCCTTGTCGGTGTTAACATTTCTCCTTTTGATATCTCTCCCAAACCCCGTTCCGCCATCCATTTGCTCAAGCCCATCAGGTAT
>JBBBDQ010029675.1:0-27500 GCA_037127315.1 Ascarosepion bandense | reverse complement strand
CACAATCCCTTGACACGCATTTTTCTCATTTATCTTTGTGTAACTTTAACTACTGCAGTACTTGTGGGTGTGTGTGTGTATATATATATATATATATATATCCGAGTGAATACAGAACGAAGAATTTTCTTCACGTCCAAAACATTAATTTAAAACAGTGCTCGATATATAATATACTATATAGGGCTGTGAATATTTATTATAAATTATAGTTTAGAACATGTACATAATTTCTCTATAGGTAGCGATTATATATAGAGAAATTATGTACATGTTCTAAAATATAATTTATAATAAATATATATATTTCTTTTAAACAAGTTGTGTTAAAAAATGACGTTCGTAAGTACTATGAAAACCTTTGGACAATTTTTATACAAATATAATTCGGAAATAAAATGCCTAATCAGAAATTATGAAAATATTCAAAAGAAAATATATAAGACAATGTTGTCTCTATCGTTTAATACAGCTTGTTTAAAAGAAAAGATGCTGCCAAAATATACGTATTATATATATATATATATATATATATATATATCTAGAAAAACCAAAATTAAGTGTTTTGCTATGTAGCATGTGATTCATACATAAAATATCAGACTGAATCGAAATTAATGTCAATATTGATTGATTTTCCGACTTATCAGCCTTTTTTGCAGGTTATTTAAAGCAAGAAAATGTCGGATAGCAACAATTATTTTGGATAGTGATTTACTAATGACTTGTAAATTTACCCATAGCTGGAGAAAAGAGATGCCTTTATATTTTTTCAAAGTGACTACAGCGAACCCAATGTGAAATCGAACTCTTTAATTTACAATTGCCAGGCATTATCCATTACACCACCCGCACACCTGTTACTCCTAAGTGGTCATCTAAATATGGGCTGACCATATCCGACATTCCTAATTTTCTGTGATTGAACGAAACCTCTGTTTCAACGTGATATGGACGTATGATTATCAATAAGGAACTCTATGTCTAAGATTCTAGGATTTAGTGGGGCAAACAGACCAGTACTCAAATGTATTGCAAGTTGTCTGCTATGACCACCTTTTTGAACTGGGGTGTGAATGGATTATATGTTTCATTTTGCTGCTTGGGCAAACTTATCCTCTAAATTCTGATTGGCTGCTGACTTTGGTGTGGATACTGTGATCAATAAATATTCATCAATCAGCTATGAATACTCGAGTACGGAGTTTGTATTCATTTACAGTCCCATTTCTCTGTCTGCCAAATAGACACTAGTTTAGGACCCCCTTGCAAAAGTGCGTATTATATTTTTGATTCTACAGTGATCTCTATATGTACTGAGCTCACTCTAAGATTAACAGAAATGGATTTAGCTCTTTTTGCCACAGTAGAGCGTCATAGAAACCAGGTGCATTAGAAGGTTGATTTTTTTAAGTGATGTCATAGCCATGAATTGTAAATTGGTACCTCAGAGGATACCAGCGTCTGCACAGA
This sequence comes from Ascarosepion bandense, assembly GCA_037127315.1. Classification (NCBI taxonomy): domain Eukaryota; kingdom Metazoa; phylum Mollusca; class Cephalopoda; order Sepiida; family Sepiidae; genus Ascarosepion; species Ascarosepion bandense. The sequence continues at coordinate 26,027 of JBBBDQ010029675.1, read as the reverse complement.
CATGTAAGAGTGTGGTTCATCTAGCTGAATTTAATTCGCACACATGATACAATTGCATGATCAAAATATATAGTAACTCACTACTAGTCAATTAAGAAACTAATACTCTCTTTTACGTTCGGAGAAAGGCACTCGCATGCTGATATTAAGTTCATGGGTGGATAAACAAAAATTATACGTGAGAGAAATTTAGCTTCATGTTATTAGTTGTCCCGGAGATAACAATACAAATTTGACATATTTAAATTAATTCGCAATATTTTGATTAAATATAATGAAAATAAATTTGACAACTGATACCGCAACAATACTTCTAATTTTTTGCTTCAATTAAATATTTTTATTTTACCCCATGCAAGGTAGTAAATCCACCAAGACACAAGGGTCACTGATTTATTAAAAAAAAAGAGAAAAAATTCAGGAGCTATGAAAAATAATCAAGACGGTAGATAGCGATTAATATTTAATTTACATTTCGGAAGATCAGTCAGTTGGAAATCATGGAAGCGGAAGGAAGTTCAAAAAGGTGAGAAGTGCGAGAAAAAATTGTTAGCATGGAATTTATGGTTACATCTAATCAAACTGTACACTGATGAGGTTGTTCCAAATCTAATATAGATCTTGAATTTAAAAGTTTAGGTATCAAAGTAGAAAGTTAATGAAAAAAAAAATATCAAGAAAATATTTCGAGGAAAGGCACACGAAGCTACATTCCGGAGTCGGAATAATGACTTAAGTGAATGCCAGTTCCTGACCAATTATATAACTTACCTTATATATAAGGTAAGTTATAACTTACCTTATATATAATCGATTTTCTGCACTACTGTTACAACTGCAACCTTGAAACTTCTGAATATCGTTTCTTATGTCTTTGTCTATGAGTGAATCAAATTGGATTAAAATCGGACCACTCCTTCTATAACTCGATTTTCGATATTTATTGGGGGTACCTCGACACAAAACCTAGCTACGAATACTTGCAGACGCTTATAGTACAACTCTCAATTTTCAAGAAAATCGGTTCAGCCGTTTCGGAGTCTACAGGTAACGCACACACACACACACACACACACACACACACACACAAAAAAAAAAGTTTCATTTACAAATAAGTTTAGATAGAACAGAAAGTCACTCTCCTGTGGGTTACCATAGACGAAACTGATGGGAAGATGAAATGGGAATAGATGTTTTGTTTTTACACCTTCTTAATCTCACTCCATGTCCCAGTACTTTTCTTTTCTTTTTTTTTTTTAAATCGACCACTATTAGTTGGTTGGGCGACTACGAAGGCGGCGCCACAAGTTGTTTACAACTTATCGAAGCAGCGAACTGCAACGGAGTTTTGGTAGTACAGGCTATCTCATTTCTATAGCTGCATATTTAAGTTGCTAAGTACGCATTTGTTAAGCCTTTGCATTGGAAGCGTTAATGATAGCTTAAAATAGGATATAAAACTCTGCCAGTGTAGTATGTGGCATATCTCAGTAAGATTTATTAATGTTTATTTTTGGTATGAAACTTTAGGTTTTTACATCAAGTTACAACCTTTAAATTTTGTGTGGATACAGGAGCAGACTAGCTAAATTCTCTTCACGATGGAATGCTCGTAGTAAACGAGCCTATCCCTTCTGGACTCTAGTGGTCAACTGCCTAGCGTCTTCCTCTTTTCAAATCTCCTACACAAAACTACTGTCCTGAACTCGTACTTCTTACTCGTACTTGTTACTCGTACCAAAAGAAACGGTTCCTTATTTTGCCGCCCAATTTTTAATTCTTGGCGTCAGTGTATCGTTTTTTTTCTATTTTTGGAACACTTGCCATTTTATAAACCATAACAGAAGTTCCCCCTTTAGAACGGAGTGTACTAATAATAATAGTACTCGTTATATTTCTTCCAGGAAACTTTTCGACCTGAACGAGATTTTGTATTTATCATGGGAGAATCTTTTATTAATTGTATTGAATCACTACGCGTTTTGTCTTTCTTCATCTTTTCTTCTACTCGTTTCTCTATTTGTTTTTGTACTTCTATATATGGTTTCAACCTGTCCGCAGAAACTTGAGTATCCATATCATTATTTATCTTAACCAGAAAATATTTAAGTGTTCGCTGAAGGACTGTGAAGGGGCCTGAATAGGGTGCCTCCAATTGTCTTCGAACACGATCCACTCTAATCCAAACTTTATCACAATTTTGAAGTTTTTCTGGGACATAAGATTTAACTCTTTTGGTGAAGTCTCTCACATCAATTTGTGACATGGTTTTATGTAAATCTCTTGTGAACTTTTGAGTTATAGCCTCCTCGCTTGTGCTATTAGTAGCTGTGGTAGCAAACATTGTGTGCCTGTAACAGGATAAAAAGGAGAAAAATCAGAGCTATTGGGCATACTGCGAATCCTAAGAAGTATTATTGGAAGAGCTGTGAGCCAGGTCTCTTTTCGTGCTATAATAGCAGTTTTAATGGTCCTGTGCATTCTCTCAATCAAACCATTACATTGAGGATAAGATGTCGCACGAAGTCTATAAAAACCAATTATTTTTGCTACTTCACTAAACAACTCACTTTCAAATTGCCGGCTTCTGTCGGTTATAACATGCAGCGGGGCACTCCAACGTGTGACCCACGTGTTTATAAAAGCCTCAGCTACACTAGCTGCAGTGATTTCGCTGATGGGTTTGCTTCTAGCCAACGGGTTGTGCTGTCAATATATGTGAGGATATATCTATACGGGCTGATGTAACTGCTTTTTGGGCTTTTTGTTGGTGGGAGTGGTCCTACAATATCTATGGACTGCGTGAAATCTAGCTGATGGTATTTCTAATGTCTGTATAGGGGATTTTCTAGGTTTGTAGACCTTTGCTTTTTGGCAGGCTGTGCCTAATGCACAAAAGTCTTTGATTTATCCATGTTTGGCCGGCTTTAATCATCTTAATGGATGATTTTATGCCAGGGTGATTTATGGAATGGATACTATAGAATATGGACTCACGCAATTTAGATGGAACAAAAGGTCTGGGGTAAGACGTTGATAAGTCACACCATATAAATTGGTTATCTCCAGGTATGGTGAATTTTTTTAAGTCCCGAAAAGATTGAATTTCTGTATCAGATGCCTGTGCTTCTGCAAGTGCAGGTAAATCACACGTATCTATTTGTACAGCAAGAGTTGGTCGGGATAGAAAATCAGCAACTATATTCTGACTACCTTTTACATCTTCAATATTTGAAATAAATTGTCAGGATAGCTAATTGTCATTGTTTTCTGTCTGATTTAGCGGGTTTTAAACTATAAAATGCACCACACAATGACTTATGGTCAGTTAAAAGTAGCACTTGGCGACCTTCTATTAAGTGACGGAAGTGCAGCACTGACAAATAAGCTGCTAAAAGTTCGCGATCGAATGTAGAATATCTCATTTGTGTTAATTTTTTTGGAGAAAAATCCGAGCGGTATTGAATTTCCTTCCACCATTTGGTGCAATGCCGCACCGACAGCATAATTACTACTGTCAGTGACTAATTGATCACTTGTACAGTTAGATTCAGGGAGAGCTAATGAGGATGTATCATTAAGTTTCTTAATTACAGAATTGAAAGATTGTCGTTCAGATTCATCTGTGAACGAGCCTTTAGGGGATAACCTCATTCTCTAAGATAAGGGTAAGACTATCTCTGAAAATTTTGGTATTAATTTTCTATAAAATCGTACCATTCCAAGAAATATGCGTAGCCCTTTTGCGTCCTTAGTGTAAGGAAAAGATTTTAATTCTTCTATTTTACTAGTTGTAGGTTTAATGCCTGCCCAGTCAGTCATGTCTCTTTCGAGACATGATCGCCCAAGCGTGTATCACGTATGGCACTTAACTGACTGACGCTAATATGAAAGCTAAAAAATCTAGGGAAGTCACATTGAAAACAGATTTTGTGGCTGAAATCTTTAAATTGTGTTTATTTAAAATATTAAAAAGTTTCAATGTCTTTTATGAGAAATCTCATCATTGCTGAAAATTAAAATATCAATATATATAAAAACGCAATCAATGTCTTCAAAGATTTTGTCCATATACCGTTGAAATGTAGCTGACGCATTTTTTAATCCAAACGGCATATAATTATATTCATAAAGACCAAATGGGGTGGTGAGAGCAGTTTTTGCTACATCGTTCGGATGCATTTTAATTTGGTGGTAGGCTGAAATCAAATCGATTTTGGATAATCGTCGTTTGTTCGCAAGTTTGTCTGAAAGAGTTTATATTTGGTATAGGGTACCTGTCAGTCTTGGTTATGCTACTGAGAACGATAGTCTCCACAACATCTACATTCTCCGCTTTAGATACTATATGTAGTTGGTTAGATCACTCGCTTTTGGAAAGGGAGATCACTCCGTCTTTTTGTAGTGTTTTAAATTCGCTACGCGCGGCTTCCAGTTTTTCTACAATAAGCCGCCTAGGTTTTGCAAATACTTGCGTATGGCTTCCTGTGTCAATTCTGTAGTAGACGCCGCAGTGTTTTTTGTTACTGTTATGTGATGTGATTAGGTTCGGATATTTTTCTTTAATCATGTTCCGTATGAGTGACGGGAGCTCCTTTTCATTTACGACTAGACTCAACGCTGATGCAGATATTTTTAAACTCTTTTTCTGGGTTGTTGTAGGATCGTAAATGGTTTAGTTACTGTAGTCTACTATTAGACCAAACTTGTTGAGGAAATCCAGTCCAAGGAATGGCTTGGTGATATCAACGATCACGAATGTCCAAGTAAAAGATCTCCTTAAACTAGGTATTCCAATTTCCAAACTCGCTTGTCCGTAGCATTTTATTTTCATTCCATTTGCAGTGGATAGTGATATGGGAGTCGGTTTTACTGTAATACCATTTACTGCAGAAGTTGGTAATATTGAGATACTTGCGCCAGTATCTACAATAAATTTTACTTTGGTAGCCCCTAATTTTACGGTAATTACTAATAGCGGCGAACCTCGTGGCACTGAACTTGTTCGCCCTATTAGTTTTCCGAATCACTTTCCGTAGGTGTTGCTGGTCGGGAACTAGGCAACATTTGTAGAGTGTTCTTTTTGGGCCATTTACACCAAGGTTTACATGTTCTTGCTTCATTGGCGAAATAAATATATGCTCTGCAAATTTTTGTCTTTGGTTATTCCGATACGGCCTGACATTTAGTGGCACTGAAGTGTCTTGGCTGAACAACAAATGCCTTATCGTTATTCAATAATGGCATCAGTTCATCTGCTAACCTGCCAAGTTGGGTATGGTTTAAATCTTTTTGCCAGGCTATTACTGGAGCTATTGTTGACGGTAATGCCTGCAGGAATTTGTCTCACAATGTCGTCGCTAATAACTATTCGTTTAGCTACGGATAGCATTTCGTGCAAATATGTCGACGGTCGTCCTGAAATAGTCGTAGCCGACATTAATTTTTCTAGAAGCTCCGGTTTTGTTTGTTCGTGAGCTTCTACCAGTCCGTTTTAATTCCTCGTAGTCTTATGATGCGAGGGTAGCATTTGGTAATTTACCCACTTTGGCTGGTAACGACGATATTATTGTATAAAACTTTTTCGACGCTGTCACATTTCGCAAGTGAAACTGGGCTTCTAATATCGTAAACCATCCATTTACAGCAGTTTCCATGAATTCCGGTGCTTTGATATTGAATTGATGAGTCGTTTCCTCTCCTGTCTGCTCCATTTATCCTTTTATATGTGTATGTATATATATTTTGTATATGAGGTTGCTTTCTGTTCGTATGTCGTGGTCACCACTGTTGTGTTGTTTGTTTTGGTATAATTAGAAGATAACACAAACTTGAATTAATGATGTTTATTTTTGGTATAAAACTTTAGGTTTTTACATCAAGTTACAACCTTTAAATTTTGTGTGGATACAGGAGCAGACTAGCTAAATTCTCTTCACTGTGGGATGCTAGTAGTAAACGAGCCTATCCCTTCTGGACTCTAGTGGTCAACTGCCTAGCATCTTCCTCTTTTCAAACCTCCTACACAAAACTGTCCTTCACTCCTACCAAAAGAAACGGTTCATTATTTTGCCGCCCAATTTTTGAATTCTTGGCTTCAGTGTGTCTATCTTTTTCTATTTTTAGAACACTCGCCATTTTATAAACCATAACACTGATAGATAAAAGTATTTGGCTCTTTATTGAAATAAGTTATTTTTCCCAAAGCCTTACCAGACAGTTATAATACTTCCCTATAATGCCCTTTTGAAGGTAAGCCACATATCAGTGACAGAATTTCGTAGGCCACATACTATACCGGCACTAATAAAAATATTGTTCAACGTTCGAGAATACTGCTATATATATATATATATATATATATATAAAAGCTGGCATGAATGTTGTTTACATAGGATTTTTATGGTCAATATTGTCAGCTGGTATTTTCTCTAGGCCAGCAGTACTTGTCTGAAGGTTGACGGATTAAAAGGTCGCAGTATATATATATATATATATATATAAATTTTAGTTATTAATAAACTCAAAATTAACTTGTTGGAATAAGGTAGAATTTTCTGAAAACCTAATCACATTATTTATTACGCTAATTTTTCGATTCTACTCAAATAGCAATGTGAAATGTCAAACTACATCAATCGTACCGTGGATGCTGAATGAAATAAGAGCCTTATTGAAGTTGTTGGGGTAAAATTCTATAAAAGTTTATAAGTTTTTAAGGTATTTACTTTATGTTCCTCTATAAACAAAAATAAAAAGCTAAGATTTTGTTTCCGCTATTCGTTTCTTGATTTTTTTTATTTTATTTTATTTTTTTTTGTTGCTTTAGGAAGACAATGATACTTTGTTCTGATAATTTATGAATTTTGACAAAGCAGATACAATTTCTTATACAAACAGGATGAATTACCAAATTTCTATCAACCGAATCATTACGTATAGAAACTGAAAAAAGAAAAATGAAAACATGCTTTTAAAAATTATGTCAAGTAAATAATGCCGTTTCTTGCGTAAATTTATTACTGTTGTTAAATTCAGCACTGAGGCTGTTTTTTCAAAACTGATATTTGCTCTAATTTTACCAGGTCATGCTCAAAGTTAGTACTTCAATGGTAGAACTTAAGGGCTCAGTAATGGGTGTTTTCGTTGTCCCAAATGAGCCACTTTTGCGCAGTTTACGTGATGCTACATAAAACTCAGTTTTGCATCTAATCTTGTTCGACGTGAGTGCATAGACAAATTCCTTCACTCCGCGTTATAGGCTGTTTCATTCAACTCGTACAGGGTGAGCAGGCAGACAGAATTCTTGCGTGAATTTATAAAATATTTAGCAACGAATGTGTATACCCCTGACGTAAAATATGATAGCAAAATGTATACAAATATACACTAGTCTTTATTATAACACTATATATATATATATATATATATAAAGCATGCGGTATAGATATAGAATAATTCAATGGAGTATCCTGTACATACAGTGGTAGGATAACTCTCTAAGAGATCTCTAAATATATATGTATATAAATACATATAGAGCAAATATAAGAAAAAATTAGGCAAAATTCATGTAAAATCCTCTGTACAATAAACACGGAAGCTGATGATGATTCGCCTGAAATAGGCCCAAATTTCCGATTTACAATGAAATAACGTGTCTGCCTAAATCTTTTCTTATATATGCACGCGCGCACACACACACACACACGGTGGATTCTCTTATCGTGAACGATGAGGGTTGGCAATGGATGGTGTCTTTCGTTATACACTTATGCATGCTTGCTTTGTATAATTGTGAAGAAAATCTAATCAGGGAAAATTGCTAATCTAGTATCTCGTGCAAATTCGTACATAGGCAGCACCAATGATCTAAGTTCATCAGAGCAGAAGCCGTGAAAGTATTTATAGAAGAGGCACAGTGAAGCCACGTCATGCCGGTGAGAGAGCGGTTGCAGCCGGTCTGCCAAGTCAGTGTCGATCACGTTACAGATTCTTCGTTGTATTTTGTCAAGGAGCCCAAGGAGAGTAGCAGGGGCACCTGACCAGTTATGGCAGCAGTATTCAATACACGGGCGGATGGTAGATTTATAGGTGAGCAGGATAGATTCAGACTGGAAAATTTTCCGGGCCCTGCACAGAGAACCGACTTTCATAGCAGCGGATTTATCAATGGATTCGATATAGTCATTCCATTTGAGGTCAGCCGAGAGTGTAAGGTCAAGGAGGCGTAATGTTTTACTCTCTGGGAGGCAAGCCTGTTCCATGCTAATGGGAGGTAGGTGCGATTGTCTATAATGGTTAAAAAAAAAAGTAATGGCCAGTTGCGGTATGAGGTCCAAGTCTCAGTATCATAGAGAAGGGCTGAGAGAACAACTGATATGTACATGTCGATCTTTACCTTGAAAGGCACGTCTTCGATGTTTCATAGCCCGTGTTTAAGATTATCGAATGCTTTTCCGACTTTGGCTATTCTGGATGGGATCTTTCTGACGTCAGTTTACTGCAATTCTTTAAAACAGCCTTAAAATTTTAAGGTTTTAGCTTAGCACATTTCTAAATCTATTCACAGGCCATAACAAAAAACAAACAAAACAATAGTAAATATAAGCCCTGATGATGGTTATATCAACCCAAACATAATGTTGGCTACCATACACTAAATCCATATTTTGTTTCTCAAATTGTCTGAACTTATTTTCCATTTCCCTTTATATATATATATATATATATATATATATATATATATAATGTGTGGAGACATACAAAGTTTATATACCAGATTAGATGGCCAGTGAATATTATATTCTTCTTTAAATGCAAAGAACAAATGTGACCTGAACTGTAAATTTGAAATAAGATTACCTGGCTCAAGATTGACAAATTGTTTCAATGGTTTCGATTTAATAATTATTTTTTCCCCAAATATTAAAATGAACGTCGTACCGTTACAAGTATTAATACACAGTTGAAGTCCCATTAAGGATGATTGTTACAATTACTTCACTATAACCATAACAACCACTTTACACACACACACACACACACACACACACACACATAGCAAGGTCAGATTTATCTTATTCGCTCCACTCAGCTTGTTACTCGTTGACCATATTATATATGAGTACTCAATCAGGGTGTGAGAGCGTAAAGTCATCCGCAGACAGATCTGTTTCACTGTATCACAGCTCATCGGTACGGTTAGACACCGATTGCTTTTTAGGATTATTTATTTATATATATATATATATATATATATATATATATATATATATATTATTATATTATTTAATTGCACATTTTATTAATTTTTTAACTTTGCTGCCTGCTATCAGCCTGGCTGACGTTAGATTTCAGGGGAGCAACACTCCATGCTTTCCTTGCCTTAAGATTTCCACTAAAACGTATTGGATTAACGACATCGAATCAACAGCTGCAAAGAAAGTGGAGTAACTCTTTCGTGACAGTTTTTTATGCTGTTACTTTCAAGAATCGATCTTTTCATTAACAAAACCTCTCATTCGTCCTTGCATTGAATATTGTTACCATATCTGACCTGGTTTTCCTGCTGTACATCTAGAGATTCTTGCCAAGATCCCATGAATCTAACGTAATCATTCCTGGACAGGCATCTCGATTTCAATCACTTTTAACCACTTCATGGGGTTTTCCTTTGTCTTTTCTAAAGATATTTTTCATGCTAACTGCTCTAACGAGTTTCCCCCCTCCCCTGTCGCCACAAATACATAAATTTAAGCGTGATACTAGATTAGCGTCTGTGTCCCACTCTGTTAATTTTGAAATAGGTAAATTCAACAGCCACTTCTACGCAAACAAATGTTTTCGCTTCTTGCCCGTGGAACACCTATCATACTGAAGTGTTTTAATCTAAAAAAAGAACCTAGTGGGGAAAAAGCGGTGGGTGAGTGATCCACAAAGTTGTGAGATCAACGTCTGGACACAGCAGAGGGAACAAAACTTGGAGAGTTGCGTTGCTGAAAGAGATTAACTGAAATTGTGATGTCTCAAAAAGGCGCTGAATTGAAACACTAACCCCATGGCATAAAAGGGTTCCAATGTATATTACCTGAAGTAGGTCGAAGCGTACAACAGCCGAAATGTGAATATGACAAAGATTAGGGCATGTAAATAACCGATTGCTCAAATTTTTATGACAGAAGAATTTAAGGTTATTTCGTCTGTTAACGAATGTAACCGGTTTGACTGGAAATCAAACCTCGCTTGTGTTCGCATTCCGAGATGTTGTGCATTACAAAATGGATACTCTATCTTATGAGTGAAACGCATTTTAACACATTCGTCTTGGTGTAAGCTGGAAGGGAGAAATTGTGTAGGAATATGAGGATAAGAAAATATGTGAGCTGAATATTTATTCCGTTATGCTTGAAAGCCTTGCAAAAATTGACTGTCAAATAGCATTGTTAATAAGACTGGGTTTTTCCCAGTTAATAACATACAAATTTACATATCTAAAAATATTTCACCGTTTCAGGAGGTGGGGAGGCTGAAACGTTTTTCTTTTAAACACAGTTTACCAGCTTCGGTTGACGTGATAAACTTTCTTTTCTTTATATTGAATTCAAAAAACACTTTATTGAAGTTCAGCTTTTTTTTTCTTTTCTTTTTTCTGTAGGTTTATGATAACAAACACTCGAACAGGAACAAACATTTGTTTCAATACGCGGGTCACCTTCATATAAATCGACACATCCGGCTAAACTTTTATTGAGTGTCAGTGGCTTACGAAGCAAGTGTTTCGTGTGAAATACGACTGAAATCAATTCGGGAAATGTCTACAATTACATCGCTATGAAATTTAACGGTATCAGTCCGATTTGGCTAATATTGTGGATATTTTGTATATGGACATCGAAAGTCGGGAATGCTCTCAATCTACCTAACTGTTCTCAAAACAGTACAGTTCTCACGGTCAAATCAGGTACAAAATGTAAATTACCTGTGGGGTCATACGATTTTAGTTTAGTTCAAGTTAATGGTGTCCTTCATCTCCCCAGTGATGCGAGTACTTCCAGATTTTCCAGAATCAGAGCCGACAAGATCTTGGTGTCACGAAACGCCCATATCAAAGCTGACGGCTATGGTTACCCCGGTGGACAAGGAACTCCTAATGGTTCTGGAGGTAAGTAAAATTAATATTGTTTTGTCTTTCTAATATTGTACTTAGGCTTGTTCACACATACGGTATGACTGGTTCCATTATCTCGTTTTAATATAAATATTCACTTGAAGCTTTCGGGAACAAATTCAAAAATAGAAGTAATTAAATTAAAGATTGAATTCAACACCATCACAAAGATCAAAGAAATGTACTCGTCCACTATTGTTTCATTCTATATACATTACATCAGCCTGTGAAGTTAATTTGAATTTTGACAGAATGATTGATTTTTGTCTATATAAAAAATTTAGAACTTTTTTCTCTGATCCGTTTCCATTGGTTCTTCCCTCTACATCTCATTTATTTTTTCTCTTCACTTGCTATTTCTTATGTATATTTGCTCTTTTTTTTCCTGTTTCGCAACTTGTTTTCTGATCTTTTGTTCTCTTTTTTTTTTCTTTTTACCTCGTACAGAGGAAAAGATTTCAAAAGTAAAATTAAGTGTGCTTAATAGAATTATTTAAAAAAAATAGACGTTTATTACCACCATAGTTAACTAGCTGATTAAACATTGGCCTTTCAATATCAAAACAGAATGGACAATATTAAAGTAGTTGGTTACATATTCTAACGTAATAATCAATATATAATTAGTTTGTGGTCCTAATTCGACCAGTATTCAGTTGTATCAAAAAGTGGTGAATACATTTATATTGTAGATCTTTTAATTATTGTTCTTGTAGAAATGAGTTATTTCCACCACCAAGTTTTCAAAATTCGGGTTTCTTCGGGCGATTTGTAAAAACTATTTTAGTTATTATAAATCACCTGAAGATACCAAAAGGTTCAAAACTGTGTTGCAGAAATATATATATATATATATATATATATATATATATATATATATATGTGTGTGTGTGTCAATATTTCGCGGAAAGGCTGTTGAGAACCACTCGTAAGACATTTGATTTCCTTAAAGCTAAATACTTCCTTTCTCGTAGGTGACATTAAAGTTTCAAAAGGAATTTCATCTTAGACTGAACAGGCGATAATGCAATAAAATGAATGTAGAAAGTATAATTACCGGGAATTAAATGAGTTACAAATGTTTTTTTTTTATATCATACTGACGTGACGTGGCTTCCCTCTCTTTTTTACAAATATTTTAATTGTAGCTTTTTTGAGAAGCTATTTCCTCGTGTGCCCCGACTACGTTATTTTAAGCGTGCTACTACATTGACGTGTCGGTCCCACCCTAATATCATTGAAATTGTTAAATGCAACGTCTACTTCTACTCAAACAGTTTCTTTTCTCACACTTCCCGCTCGTGGAACTCTTTACCATTTACTTGCTTCCCTGATAACAACAACAAAGAAAGAAACCTTATTCGTTTCACCCAATGATGTGTAGGGCAGCGTTTTTTGTTCTTTTTTTTTTTTTGTGGGGCAGGGTTGTTAGCTCTGCGCCTAACCCCCAAACCTGGAGAAAGGTGATGTTCTAAGCGTAGCTGAGACATGACACGCGGCCGAAAGTAAGGGGTACCCAGTAAAAATCAAAATCACTCCTCAGTTATGATTCTAGCGAGACGAGCTTGCTAACCATTACGCCACTCCGAGGTGCCGAAATAACCGATAACAACTACAATCTTCAATAATTTAAATGCAATGTTAAATGCTATCTTGAAAACCGTTCATCTGTTAAGCTTTATTCTTTCTGTATCCATTTTTCCACCCCACTGTAACCCCTTGCACACTAGTGGCGACCCCGCCTTCTGTGGCGTGAAATGATTTTAAAAAAATAAAATAAAATAAAAATCTGTCGTATTTGATTTATCTATTTAATCTTATTTTAATGTTTTATTGTAATTATTTATGAAATTCTTATATTTTCTACTAAAGTCTAATTTAATTTTTCTTTTTTTTTTTTTCATCTTAATATTTTTCCTATTTTTATATTTTCTTACGTCTTCGGACAATTTACAATGTATATTTCGCTTTTCTTCTAAGCAGGTATTTGTTAATATCTAAACTTATTTATAAATGAAGGTTTGTGTGTCTGTGTATCCGTTACCTATAGACTCTGAAACGGCTAAACCAATTTTCTTAAATTTACACAGTTGTACTATAAGCGTCTGCGAGTGTTCTTAGCTAAGTTTTGTGTCGAGGTACCCCCGATAAATATCGATAATCGAAAAAAAATCAGGTTATATAGGGAGTGGTCTGATTTTAATCAAATTTGATACACTCATAGACAAAAACATAAGAAACGATATTCAGAAGTTTCAGGGTTGCAGTTCTTACAATAGTGCAGAAATTGATATCAATACCAGGAAACCAAAATTTGATTTACATCAATTCATTTTTCTTTCAGTCTACTGTTTCGCTTTAACTGGAAACAACTATTGCTTTTTAGGCTTTCGTGCCAACGCCCAAAGAGTCTGAGCTCCAGGACCATGGAATAGTTTTGAAGCTTTCATTACACCCGAGCAACGCCAGGCTATACTGCTAGTATTTTCTAAAAGCCTTGAATCTCGTTCATATTTTATCCTTTCTTCAATTACCCCTGTACCTATTGCTTTTCACTTTCACGCCCTTGCGAACTCGTGACTGCCCCGCCTTCCTTGGCACTAAATGATTTCTTTGAAGAACCTTTCTTTCTTATATCTGCATGATAAATCTACAATTGTTTTATTCTAAAATTTAAATGTATATTTTTTTAATTTAGAATAATTTAATCTAGATTTGAACTTAAAAAGAGTTTAAATGTGAATAATTTCAGAATATAACAATGTATTTTGTTAGGTCAAGTATGTTGAAATATACTCTTAAATGGAATGACTACTTATTGGCAACAATGCGTTTCTGAAGGGGGTGGGGGAAGTTATTGGCAACAATGCGTTTCTGAAGGGGGGGAAAGTTATTGGCAACAATGCGTTTCTGAAGTGGGGGGAGAAGTTATTGGCAACAATGCGTTTCGAATACGAAATTAGAAGACATCTTCAGTTTTCTAATATGAAAATAAAAAATATTTTTCGTCAAAATCTGTCTAAATCAACTTACTCTAACCGAACATTTAAAAATATCTTAAAACCCCATATTTTTTGGCATCAAATAACCCACTGAGGTTGATATGCTGTTAAACAAAAATCAAATCCCTTTTGTAGAACCTTCTACCGTTTGTTTGCTTCTCGGATAACTACAATCTCGAAGTTTAAATGCAACGTCAATTGCCATCTTCTATCTCCTTGATTCCCATTCATCTCTTATCTTTTCTTCGACTTTGCCTGCGCAACAGTGGCGGACCTACCTTGCTTGTGGTGAAACAATTACATAAAATATTTTAGAGAAGCGTTAACTACTGTAATTGCTGACTGCTTTTTTCCATGTATGCCTGTCTGCTAGGTTAGCGAGCTAACTTATGACGTTCAATTAACTTAACCGTCGGCGGCTTTCAAACAGATTCATCTTCACAATAACAAGACTTTGGTCAACTGGGGAATTTCCTAAGCGCCGCTTAGATATGGCACAAAGCCGAAAGTATGGGACACTCGGTGAGGATTGAACTCACTACTATTGTAACTAGTTCTCGAGAGACAAGCTTGCATATCAATACACCACACCGATGTACCCAACCAGGTAGATAGGTTTATTAAACATTACCCAACAGTACCGCAACCAGAGATCGTATCCTCCCTCCCCAGGCCAAATTTATCAAATCTTCATTTTGATAAACTGTCTTGTGTGAGATTCGAATCATGGCATCTAACGTTTAAACGCTTGTGTGGGTATAACTGCAAAGACCCTGATATAACATGGAGCATACTAAAAATAAAAACAATGCCAACCTCACAACAGTGGTGATGTTTACAGATTGTGACAGAAGTTAGTTAAAATATTTCCAAAACGAGAACGTTTACTAAATGAAAGGTTTGAAGTAATGTCCGAATGCAAACCTATCAGAAAATATATTTTAGGATTCTACAAACCCAGATGAGGATTTACAATTTTTCTTCCCGTTTTACGAAATTCCAGTTATTTTTTTCACTTCTACATTTTGCGTTCTGAAAATACCTGTTGTGCGTTTGGGAAAAAGAAACGGAGAATCATTTGATATAAAACGTCTGAAGATACCGAAATGAAAATATTCCGAAGCTGAATATATTATATGTATTGAGCACTTTTTAATACAATTGTATGCTGGTCTAATTTAATTCTAAGCAATAACTGGTTAATGAGAGATAGATATATATATATATATATAAAAATAATGGGCGCGTATAATAATATATCCGCTAAAAATGTCTGCCTTCTTCCACCGAACGCCCATATCCCAGGGGTAGAATCGCTGACTGACGCCAATTAGGTCGGGTTTCAATCTTGGGTTAAAAAGCAATCGGAGTCTAACCGTACTGATGAGCTGTGATACAGCGAAACAGATCTGTCTGCGGATGACTATATATATATATATATATATATATATGTGTTTCATTTTCTTCGCATTAATCTCTTCTGAAAAGCATGATGTCAGTTTCACAAAAACTTTATAAATTAACATTTTGTCAGCACCATAGTTTTTAAGAATCAGTCAAATGCCATACGTGATGCATGCTTGGGCTCGAAAAGATGGCTGACTGAGCAGAAGATTTTTTCGAAGTCGGTTGCCATTACTTTCTACGGTAGATTGGTTACAGAACAAAACTATAGGACTCGATCTGTCTTGCTGGAGGGAGAATAGACGGATTAAAATTTTCCAGAGAGTATTTGCGCGTAAGTGAATTCAAGGAATTCAAATGCAACTCTGCTCACCGAGCCAATATTCGCAGTACCACAATGCACACTTTATTTTGAAGAATATGGATTGAATTCTTAAACGAACCACTGTTCAAACTCCCCTGTATTCCATGCAATACTATGCTAAGTGTACTACTCTAACTTATGTAATATTGAACATATCTCTTGCTCAAGCGACTTAAGACACATAAAATTCTTTACATGGCGAAGATAATTTTAAAGCCAGAAAGTTAAAAAAAAAAAATTCATTAGATAGTGCGGCAATAACAGGCTCCAAAGGAGAATCAAGAATGTGATAGGTACCGACTTGGCGGCTAGACACCAGCCACTTTCCTACCGACGGGATGTGGCTTCCCTCTGTCTGTTCTACAAATATTTTCATGGCTTTTGCTCCGACGAACTTAAATCTCTTGTGCCCCTGCCACAGGAGTTTACTCGTGCAACCAGACTGGTAACTGAGTCCCACGCATTAAGTTAGATCAGCCAAATGCAGCCGACAATTCTACTTTTTCAACTTTTCTCGCACTTCCCGCCTGTGGAACTCGCTTCCACATTCTTGCTTTCCTGACAGCTGCAACTTCCAAGAATTTAACTGCAATCTTAATACTCATCTCGTAACCACTTGACTCCAGTTCTTTTTGTATCACTCTGTCTTTCCCTTTCTCTCCACCTTTGCAACTGTCATCACACCTGTAATCTCATCCTTCCTTTGCTCTTTCTCTGACAGCCCCTGTAACTGGTTCGTTTTTCTTTTTACTCTCCTCCTATCTAATCTCTTACTCTTATGTAGCCCCCTGTGCATCACCTTGCTTGGGGTGAAAGGATTAAAAAAAAAAGTAATTTGTGGTGCAGTGGATATTGACTCAGAACGACAAATCGAGGAGCAGAGTTGAAATTCCAGTTGAATTCATTGCATTTACTTACGCGCAAACACTCCAGGTAAAGGTATTAATCCGTCTCTGCCATCCAGTTACAGGTTAAATAGGACAAATTAGGTTCTATAGCCTTGACTGGCAACCAGTCTACCGCAGAAACAATGGCAACCTACTGCGAGATAATCTTCTGCCCAGTCAGTCATGTCTCTTTCGAGACTTGATCGCCCAAAACGTGTATCACGTATAGCACTGCCTGACTGAATATAATAGTTGGAATCATGATTAAGCCGTCTAATGGGCATAAAGTGGGGGGGCAGTCTTCTATTGTTATGAAGTAATAAACTGATCCCCCACTAATTACTACTTAATAATATAATAAATCTCTTCTCCCTCTAGCTATGAGTCAAATAACAGGACGGATTGGGTTCTATAGCCTTGGCTGGCAACCAGTTTACCTCAGAAAGCAATGTCAACCTACTGCGGGATAATCTTCTGCCCAGTCAGTCATGTCTCTTTCGAGACATGATCGCCCAAAGCATGTATCACGTATGGTACTTAACTGACTGACTGAGTAAACTAGATAAATATTCATCAATTGTGGCGATTTTTTTTTTTATTCTTTTTTGTGGCGGTGTTCAATTATTCGCATTTAAAGTTTTCTTACCTTATATTTTCTGCTTTTCTATTTAATAATTTTTTTTTTTATATATCGATTCTTTCGTATCTATACACATTGCATGGAGGTTAGAATTATTCTAAATTGTACCTTTTTATTTGTTTACATCCTTCAATTTGTTTCCTTCATTTGATTGGTTTGAAGCTGTCTATTTTGGCAGGTTTCTGTTTGGATGTAGATATCGGCTCGGAACGTGAGAGCTGAGTTCGAATTCTAGCTGAATTCGTTACATTCTCTTGCGCTCAAATGCCCTTGGGGAAAAGTATGAATCCCTCTATTCTCCCTCCAGTTAAGTAGCAGAGCATATTGTGTCTTGGTTTGCAACGAGTTTACCGCAGAAAAACTAATGGCAACCTACTGCGGGAAAATTTCCTCCTCAGTCAGTGATGTTGTTTTTTTTTTTTGTTTTTTTTTCTTCGAGACATGATCGCCCAAACGTTTATCACGTATGGCACTTAACTGTTTATTTAGAAATAGTCATATTAACTGTGAAAATGTCATCAGTATTGAGCATCAGGAAGAGACAACTGAAGTTCCTAGTACATGCAATGAGGAAGGAGGGCTTGGCGAACCTGATACAAACAGGCGAGATAGAGGGGAAAAGAGACAGAGGAAAACAGCAGATAACATATTTCAAGAGCCTGAGCAGGTGGATGACAGAACAGTGGCTGCAAGATGTTATAGGAGAAAGCGTGATAAGTTACCAAGTATAGGAAGACGTGGAAAGTCATGATCGCCTACATCCTGTAAGGACACGGCACATAGAAGAAAGAGAAAATATGTTGCGTGTATTTGCTGTGAACGTCAAAGCTCATAATGGCTGGCTTGACACGCCACTCCCTAATCCCGGCTTATCTCCATCGAAAAACCTGGCGCTTTACATTTTTTTTTTAACTAGTCACTCACAAAGGCACAAAAAATTATATATAAATATTTAAATATCTCTCTCGCGCTCTTAAGTTATTTAACCAATTCTGAGAGGCACATTCTATATACGCACCCAAACGCACTGTTTGTGTAATATACTGATACATGCATGCAAGTGTATACTTACGTGTAAACACGATTGAGCGCGAAATGGTGTTGAAAATTTATCAGCCTAACCCATTTGACACTTCAGAACTATTGTTATTAAAACAATGTTTTTGTTCTTATTAAAGTAGGTCGGGACGAGACATTTTCTGCACACCCTCATGTCCACATACGTCTGACGTAAAGCCGGGGAAAACGAATATAAAACTTCTGAGACATTGACACTCGAAGATAAAAATGCAGCAAAATCTCCTTGACAATTTAGTTTTCACGCCAAGCAAGGGGCTACAGTCAGAAAAAAAAGGTACTGGGATATCAAAGAAATAAGATGCATGGGAATCAAGAAGAGAGAAGACGGCAATTGCACGTTGCATTTAAATTTTCGGATATCTGTAACTCTTAGGAAAGCAAGCAAATGGAAGGGAGTTCCACAAAGTGCGAGGAAATAAATTTTTAGAGCAGGAGAGACAATTACTATATATATATATATATATATACACACACACACACACACACTATAGTCATCCGCAGACAGATCTGTTTCGCTGTATTTCAGCTCATCAGTACGGTTTAGACTCCGGTCGCTTCCTAACCCAGGATCGAAACCAGACCGAATTGGCGTCAGTCAGCGATTCTACCCCTAGGCCACGAGCGTCCGGTAGAAGAAGGCAGGCTTTTTAGCGCGTATAAACACGCTCAATATATATATATATATATATATATATATATATATATATATATATATATATATATATATATATAGTACTGTGCAAAAGTATTAAGACAAGAACTATTTTATCTTATGTGGCATCAAAATAAAGTTTAAAATTGCCCCTGTCCTAATACTTTTGCACACTACCGGTAGAAAAAGTATTAGAATAGGGTCAATTTTTCTAAAAAACCTCACTGAAATTCACATACAGGTTGAAAAACCAAGTAAATTGCTAAGAAATATTGATTATTTAAAACTAGGTGTAAAAGAAATGTATTAAAAAGATGTTATATTTAATCTTTTTCTATTAAACAAGTTATTTTGAAACTACTCTATTGAACATTTGTGAGATATTTTGGATAAAAAAAATGTTAAATCTAATGTTACTTCGCAAGACACACTTTCGGAACAAATACAAGCTGCTTGGCAGGAGATACGATCCGATATATTGCAGAAGCTTGTGATGTCAATACCTGACAGAATGTAGACTGTGGTCAAAGCAAAATGTTATTATATTAAATTTATTTTGTAACAAGTATTTTTCTTAAAGCATTTGTTGAGTAAATCAAATAAAATTATTTTAATTAAATTGTTTTTCTATCACTATGCCGCATAAAAGATAAAATAGTTTTTTACTTATACTTTTGGACAGTATATATATATATATATATATATATATATATATATATTAAGCAAGATACTAATGCTCCTTGTACGCAGAGGATTAAGAAAGTGAAAATAGACTGAAAATGGGGAAGACTGATGCAAAGACAACTTTTGAGATCTTCGGTTTTCAGGGAAACAAGTAATCGAAAGAACTTTCAAAGGTCGGAAGTGTGATAAGAGAAAGTGATTGAAGTGGCAGTTACATTTATCTATCTCACTAGAAAGAGGGTGGGACCTAGATGGCAATCCAGTAGCGCGCTTAAGATTTTTTACACAAGAGTAGTTGCTCTGAAGATGTACAGAGGGAAGCCGCATTACATCAGTAAGAAAGTGACCGAGGTCCAGAAGCCTGGTTAGGATAGATTACACTATAGATTATGCAAGAAAAAGTGTCGATACCGACACCTGTGGTCGAACATGGATCTCCAGGCAGCAAACGTCACTGTTGAATGAATTGTGCTATTTCGATCACTGAACATATTTCTTTTATCTAGTTTACTCATCACTCTTTATATCAATTAATAATCGAACGTGATTTTTTAAATATACTTTCATATTATATTCCAATTTTTATTGCTGCACTTTATCTAATGATAACTTTTTCACTTCCTGGCTTCGTAATGATCTTCGCTATCGACATCCCGAAGAAGAAATCCATATGCGTCTTTCAGATTATATACTAGTAGTTAGAGAAAGAGATACAACGCTAAATATTACAGAATTTAGAGATCCCAGTAGTGACCATAAATATTTAGTGTATCAAGCACTTAGAAGTCTGAGTTTCTGTGATGTACATCATTCCGGTGTTGTTCGTCATTAAAGAGATTGTTTCTGAATGAATTATTCTAAAAGCGTAAATGTGTATTATTCGAAGGATTCGTTTAGTAACTTGATCTTACGTGCAGATACCGAAATATAACTCCCTAATTACACGTTACTAACAGTTTCATTCAGAAAAACGTTAAAAGAAAGATTTAAATTTTGGCAAGAATCTCTAGATGTTCAGCAGAAGCACGAAACCAGACATGGTAACGATATTCAATGCACAGACGAATGGTATATTTTGTAAATGAGTAAGATAGATACTGATGGCAGGCAGAAGGGTTAATAAATAGAAAAAGAATATTAACCGTAAATATGTATATATAATACTAGCAGTATATTCCGGCGTTGCTCGGGTGTAATGAAAGCTTTAAAACTAATCCCTGCTCCTGGACGTTGAAACGAAAGACTAAAAAGCAATAGTTTTTTCCAGATAAAGCGAAACCGTAGACTGAAAGATAAATGAATGAATGTAAGTCAAATTTTGATTTCTTGTTATCGATATCAAATAAGTTTTTTTCGTCGTAAACTGAATTTTGAAGGCTAAATAAGTCCTCTGAGTAAATGGTATCATGGCTGAGACTAACAACTACAATTATACCTACTTAGTTTTTACTTCGGTTTTGGCTCTAAAATAAAAGGGGTGAAAAGAACACAGACATACAGGCAGATACAGACACACACACACACAAACATCTTGCCTTATATATATATATATATATATATATATAATCGATTTTCTGTACTATTGTAAGAACTACAACCTTGAAACTTCTGAATATCGTTGATATGTCTTTGAGTCAAATCAAATTTGATTAAAATCGGACCACTCCTATAACCCAATTATTTCGATTATCGATTTTTGATATTTATTGGGGGTACCTCGACACAAAACCTAGCTAAGAACACTCGCAGACGCTTATAGTACAAGTGTAAATTTTCAAGAAAATCGGTTCAGCCGTTTCGGAGTCTATAGGTAACGGACACACACAAAGTTCCATTTATAAATAAGTTTATATCTATAATCGAAGATTGAACCATGAACAACCCCCAGATTTCATTCGAGTGAGGCAGTTATCAACCACAGAGGTTGAAAAATAAAAACCTATCAAAGAACTCTTGACATGTCAAGAGCGAGATAAGCGCATTGAGTCGATAAAAAAGTCACGGGAAACTACTCGACTACCACTCCCTCCGAAAATCTAAGGCTTTTAACAATAGAGATAGCAAAAATACATTTTCCTAAGTGATTGCAAATTGTGGAAAAACGTGATCACAAACGTCCTCAATGGATACGGCACGTCAGAGCATTGTTTTATTTATCGTATTATTGACTGAATTTAAACTGATACTCTAAATGCATTTTGATTTTTGTAGACATTTTTTTTTTTTTTTTTTTAATCGATCAAAATTTTTAACAGCACTTCATTCTGAGATTGTTTTAATTCATTCCGAAAAGATAACTTCCATAATTACGAAACAGTATATCCATTTAGTGGAGATATTGAACAGGCTGATAGCAGGCAGAAATGTTAAATAAAAATTAAAACCTGTGCAACTAACACACACACACACACACACACACATATAGTCGACGATTGACCAGCAACACCCTTCCGAATTCTTTCGAGTGGGGCAGTTATCAATACTGAAGGAAGAAAAATAAAAGCTACCAAAGAGTTCAAGTACTCTCACAGATTTAACAGCTAGGTAAGTGTACTGATTCGATAAAAATTAATCCTTTTTTAATAACCTATTCTGAAATTGTTTAATTCATTCTGAAGAAATAATTTACATAATTACAAAATAGTGTATCCATTTAGTGGAGACAGTGAACAAATAAAAAAACAGTGAGAGCAATCCGCTGATTGGAGCAGATAAGATAAATCTGAATTTGCTATATGTGTAAAGTGGTTGATATGGCTATAGAGAAGCATTTGTAATAATCATCCTGACTGGGACATCCCATGTGTGTTAATACTTGAAATGGTGCGATGAGCATTTTAAAATTTGTGGAAAAGTTGTTAGCAATTTTTAACTTGAAATCTTTGAAACAATTTGTCAGTCTTCATCTAGGTTATCTGATTTCAAGTTTGCAAATAAGGTTACATTTGTTCTTTGTCTTTAAAGAACACTTAACGCTTTGCTGCATGTTGGTTACAATCGTGACCAATATGCCGCGAAGGTTAGAGAAAAGGTTACAATTGAAACCAATATGCAGCAAAGGTTTAATATTCACTGGCTATATAATCTGATAGATAGCTTTTGTATGTTTTAAGGCTTACTAATATTTATACTGTTCGGACTGTTGTCCTCATTGTTATTGCCATATTTAGGAAGTTTCTGTCGTTGTACACTCCGGACTTCTTCAGAAACTAGTAGTTTTGAAACAAAATCTTTTTGATCACTGATGTAGATAATTCTCATTCCATGTGTGATGCCACTTCCAGATGGCTTGTAGTTATCTCCCTTTAACTTTCTAAGTTTTTGAGCACTGCTGTAGCCAGGTATTGGACTCGCAACTGTTGGGTGACGTCACTGGAAATAACCAACGCATGGGCCATGTAGAAAAAGAATGATGTATCCCAGTGTTCGGTTCAAAATTTCTAGCACCCGAAGTAGGCCGAAGTGGACAATGGCCGAAACAACTTAAACATGGCAATAAATATGACAAGTCTGAATAGTGTTCTTATTATCTCAGAAATATTTATATATGATGCACTCCGCCCCACCCAAATCTCGGGTTTGCATGTATGTGTGTTGCGTGCATTAACTGGCTGTAAGTTAGTAGGCTGTTTGCTTCCGTTCCACCCCAGGTGATTGAAAATGACAATGATAGGTCGAAATCCCTCAATTCCACTGCCACTTTGTGATTTTTAATCTCAAAGTAAGTTAAGGACTCAAACAGGGGGGGCAGGTCGTTTTCGAGCTGCATTCCTTGTCAGCTGAAATTAAGAGGAAGTTGGGTGCAGATTCAGGGAAATCGACAAGAACAGAAAAAGGTAAAACAATAGCGAAGGCCAGTCTATGTGGACTAATGTTTTTATTGTTACTCTTTGTAAAGCAACACAGAAAGAATTAATATACAATCCAAATTTGTCAGTATCAACAAATTACTTGCTGCTACTATGTCTATTTGACGTTAGAGGTAATGAAGTCTTTATGCACCTTTACCTTGGGTTCTAACGTCGTGTCTTACCATTCCTCTAAGATATGAACAGAAAAATGACTAAGTGAATAAATTAAATTTATTTAGCTTGAAGCATTTGCAAAAGGTAAAGGGTTAACGCCATATAATGTTGAAACGCTGCTAAGCAACGTCGAGCCTGGTCAGTATATAGATTTGTGATGGCTTGGAAATATCAAGTGCTGTAATTTTGAATGCGTGGCTGCTTTAATAGATAAAGTCTTGGAATTGGAAATCGGATATTTGAGTTCCAATCGAATCCGTTGTAGTCACTTACACACAAATAACCTGATGAAAGTCATGAATACCCCCTTCCTCCGCTATAGGTTAATTAGTAGAAATTGTATCAGTAAATAATTTACAAAAAAATTGTTACAGTCTGAAAAATATTTTCAGGATTTAAATACCCTCCAAAAGTCACGAACACCCATTAAAAAAAACCTCATGACAAAAAGGGATTTGAGGATTTCACCTATAGTATTTAAAGATTGTGCGTGGGTGGTACAGTGGATATCGGCTCGGAATGAGAAATCGGAGAGCAGAGTTCAAATTTCAGCTGAATCCGTTGCATTCACTTATGTGCAAATACCATTGAGAAAGGTATTATTCAGTCTCTTCTCCCTCCAGCTTATGGGTTAAATAGCTGGAGAGAGTGAATTCTGTAACCTTGGTTGGCAACCAGTCTACCGCAGAAAGTAATGGCAACCTACTACAGAAAAATCTTCTGCCCAGTCAGCCATGTCTTGTCTGAGACATAATCGCCTAAGCGTCTATCACGTATGACACCTGACTGATTCAACGATCAAGACGGTTTTATGAAAGAAATATTTTTATGATCCTAGATTCAGATATCTCGTGATCATTAGTCATAGGGGCACGGCATGTACTGAAGCCGCAGAAGAAGTGAGATTACTTTGAGCCCGACAGCGAGGCGGAGCCCAAACCGTTCCAGGTTCTTTCGGGTTCAGAGTTTTCCTTCTAGAGCGGCTGCCACCCAAAGCTATAGAACCCAATCTGCCCTGATATTTTACCCATAGCTTGGGGGAAGAGAGATGAATCCATAACTTTACCAAGGGTATTATCACGTAAGTCAATGTAATAAATCTGATTGGAATTCGAACTCGTCTCTCCGATTCCTCAATCCGAGACGCTATCCATTATTCCACCATCTTGTTGATTATCTACTAGGAATAATAATTCCTCATGGAACGATTTTCTTCATTCATTGAATTCCTTATTTTCTTAAGTATAAGCAATGAAGAAGACTTCAATTTTGTCATTTTAACTGTAACTACAAAAAATACAAAACTAATCTAAAAGCATTGAAAAATACTTTCAGTCAAAAAAACGGAGGCAACAAACAAGCCCAAAAAACGGAGGCAACAAACAAGCCCAAAAAACGGAGGCAACAAACAAGCCCAAAAAACGGAGGCAACAAACAAGCCCAAAAAACGGAGGCAACAAACAAGCCCAAAAAACGGAGGCAACAAACAAGCCCAAAAAACGGAGGCAACAAACAAGCCCAAAAAACGGAGGCAACAAACAAGCCCAAAAAACGGAGGCAACAAACAAGCCCAAAAAACGGAGGCAACAAACAAGCCCAAAAAACGGAGGCAACAAACAAGCCCAAAAAACGGAGGCAACAAACAAGCCCAAAAAACGGAGGCAACAAACAAGCCCAAAAAAACGGAGGCAACAAACAAGCCCAAAAAACGGAGGCAACAAACAAGCCCAAAAAACGGAGGCAACAAACAAGCCCAAAAAACGGAGGCAACAAACAAGCCCAAAAAACGGAGGCAACAAACAAGCCCAAAAAACGGAGGCAACAAACAAGCCCAAAAAACGGAGGCAACAAACAAGCCCAAAAAACGGAGGCAACAAACAAGCCCAAAAAACGGAGGCAACAAACAAGCCCAAAAAACGGAGGCAACAAACAAGCCCAAAAAACGGAGGCAACAAACAAGCCCAAAAAACGGAGGCAACAAACAAGCCCAAAAAACGGAGGCAACAAACAAGCCCAAAAAACGGAGGCAACAAACAAGCCCAAAAAACGGAGGCAACAAACAAAGAAAAGGGAGAAACGAGACCCAGAGTGTTAGCACCTGTTAGGGTCAGAGATATGC
>JBBBDQ010029674.1:0-15119 GCA_037127315.1 Ascarosepion bandense | reverse complement strand
CTTAACAATTCCGCCAATCTTGATGGTCATACGTCCATAAATTGTCAATTCCACAATCTTAATGGTTACAGGATGTCCCAAATTTGTCAATTCCACAATCTTAATGGTTACAGGATGCCTCAATTTGTCAATTCCACAATCTTAATGGTTTACAGGATGTCCGAAATTTGTCAATTCCACAAACTTAATGGTTTACAGGATGTCCCAAATTTAACAATTCGACAATCTTAATGGTTACAGGATGTCCCAATGGTCAATTCCACAATCTTAATGGTTACAGGATGTCAATTTAACAATTCCACAATTTAAATGGTTTACAGGATGTCCCAATTTAACAATTCAATAATCTTAATGGTTAGCAGAGGCCTAACGCAGTCAATTCCACAATCTTAATGGTTTACATGATGTCCCAAATTTAACAATTCCACAATCTTAATGGTTACAGGATATTGTCCCAATTTAACAATTCCACAATCTTACTGGTTACAGGATGTCCCAAATTTGTCAACTCCACAATCTTAATGGTTTACAGACAAACCTAAATTTGTCAATTCCACAATCCAATGGTTACAGGATGTCCAATTTAACAATTCCACAATCTTAATGGTTTACAGATGTCCCAAATTTGTCAACTCAACAACTGGCACGTTATAAGTTCCAATTTGTCAATTCCACAATATTAATGGTTTACAGGATGTCCCAATTTGTCAATTCCACAATCTTAATGGTTTACAGGATGTCCCAAATTTGTCAATTCCACAATCTTAATGGTTACAGGATGTCCTAATTTAATAATTCAAATAATCTTAATGGTTTAGCAGGATGTCCCAAATTTTATTAATCAAAGAATCATAATGGTTATGGTATGTCCTAAATTTGTCAATTCCACAATATTAATGGCTTCGTGATGTCCCAATTTGTCAATTCCACAACTTTAATGGTTTAAAAGGATGTCCTAAATTTAACAATTTACAATCTTAATGGTTACAGGATGTCCCACTTAACAATTTGACAATCTTCATGGTTACAGGATGTCCTACCTCTAACAATTCCACAATCTTAATGGTTTACACAGGATGTCCCAAATTTAACAATTCCACAATCTTAATGGTCACAGGATGTCCTAATTCTAACAATTCCACAATCTTAATAGTTACAGGATGTTCCAATTTAACAATTTGCCAATCTTAATGGTTACAGGATGCTCCTAAATTAACAATTCCACAATCTTAATGGTTTACAGGATGTCCCAAATTTGTCAATTCAACAATCTTAATGGTTTTACAGTGATGTCCCAATTTAACAATTCCACAATCTTAATGGTTTACAGGATGTCCCAAATTTGTCAATTCCACAATCTTAATGGCGCAGGATGTACCACTTAGCCAATTCTACAATTAACAATTTGTTTATATGATGTCCCAAATTTGTCAATTCCACAATCTTAATGGTTTACAGGATGTCCTAAATTTAACAATTCCACAATCTTAATGGTTACAGTGATGTCCTAATTTAACAATTCTAATAATCTTAATGGTTACAGGATGTCGCAATTTAACAATTTTAACAATCTTACTGTTACAGGATGTCCTGAATTAACAATTCCACAATCTTAATGGTTTACAGATGTCCCAATTTAACAATTCTGTCAATCTTAATGTAGAGTTACAGGACGTCCCAATTTAATAATTCCACAATCTTAACACAGGATGTCCCAAATTTGTCAATTCCACAAACTTAATGGGGTAAATACATGTTCCAATTTGTCAATTCCACAATCTTAATGGTTACAGGATGTCCTAAATTTGTCAATTCTGCTGAATCTTATCGGTTTACAGGATGTCCCATTTGTCAATTCCACAAATCTTAATGGTTACAGGATGTCCCACTTAACAATTCCAAGGAATCTTAATGGTTTACAGGATGTCCCAAATTTGTCAATTCCACAATTCAACGGTTACAGGATGTCCCAAATTTATCAATTCCACAATCTTAATGGTTTACATGTCCCAAATTTGTCAATTCCACAATCTTAATGGTTTACAGATGTCCCAATTTAACAATTCTTGTACAATCTTAATGGTTACAGATGTCCCAATTTGTCATCAACACAATCTTAATGGTTTACAGGATGTCCCAAATTTGTCAATTCCAACAATCTTAATGGTTTAAAGGATGTCCCAAATTTAACAATTCCACAATCTTAATGGTTACAGGATGTCCCAAATTTAACAATCAGCAACTGCAATGGTTTATGATGTCCCAATTTACAATTGCAATTGATGCTAACAGGATGTCCAAAATTTGTCAATTCCACAATCTTAATGGTTACAGGATGTCCCAAATTTGTCAATTCCACAATCTTAATGGTTACAGGATTACCCAAATTTATCAATTCCAATCTTAATGTAGTTTACAGGAGTCTGGACTTGTCAATTCCACAATCTTAATGGTTTACAGGATGTCCCAATTTAACAATTCCACAATCTTAATGGTTACAGGATGCTCAACCGACAAATAATTCCACAATCTTAATGGTTTACAGGATGTCCGAAATTTGTCAATTCCACAAACTTAATGGTTTACAGGATGTCCCACCTAATAATTCGACAATCTTAATGGTTACAGGATGTCCCAAATTTAACAATTCCACAATCTTAATGGTTACAGGATGTCACAAATTTAACAATTCCACAATTTAAATGGTTTACAGGATGTCCCACTTAACAATTCCACAATCTTAATGGTTACAGGATGTCCCAATTCAACAATCGCAATAATATTATTTGTTTACATGATGTCCCAAATTTAATAACTTCAACAATCTTAATGGTTACAGGATGTCCCGACTCTAATAATTCCACAATCTTAATGGTTACAGGACGTCTCAATTTAATAATTCCATAATCTTAAT
This sequence comes from Ascarosepion bandense, assembly GCA_037127315.1. Taxonomy (NCBI): domain Eukaryota; kingdom Metazoa; phylum Mollusca; class Cephalopoda; order Sepiida; family Sepiidae; genus Ascarosepion; species Ascarosepion bandense. The sequence goes on along the minus strand of JBBBDQ010029674.1, from coordinate 12,205 downwards.
GGTTACAGTGACGTCCCAATTTAACAATTTAACAATCTTAATGGTTACAGGATGTCCCAAATTTAACAATTCCACAATCTTAATGGCTACAGGATGTCCCTAATTTAACAATTCAATAATTCAACAGTTGTATGACGTCCCATCAATAACTAATAATCTTAATGGTTTGCGACGTCCTAAATTTAACAATTCCAACAATCTTAATGAGCCACAGGACGTCCCAATTTGTTTAATTTAAATAATCTTGTTGTCATAGGATGTCCTAAATTTGTCAACTTCAACAATCTTATTTAAGCCTACAGGATGTCCCAAATTTGTCAATCGGCAACTAATGCAGCTATAGGATGAACCGTAATTTAACAATTCCAATAACCAATGGTTACAGATGTCCTAAATTTAATAATTCCACCATCTTAATGGTTACAGGATGTCCCAAATTTAATAATCACAACGAATAAGCAGGACGTCCTAAATTTAACAATTCCACAATCTTAATGGTTTACAGGATGTCCCAAATTTAACACCCACAATCTTAATGGTTACAGGACGTCCTATAATGAAATAATTCCAATAATCCACTGGTTACAGGATGTCCTAATTGTCAATTTACAAATTTAATTAAAATGATTAAGCCTAAATTTGTCAATTCCACAATTTTAATGGTTACAGGACGTCTCAAATTTGTCAATTCCACAATCTTAATGGTTTACAGGATGTCCCAACTTGTCAATTCCACAATCTTAATGGTTACAGGATGTCTCAAATTTAACAATTCCCCAATCTTAATGGTTTACAGAAAGTCCATCAGTCAATTCCACAATCTTAATGGTTACAGGATGTCCCAAATTTGTCAATTCCACAATCTTAATGGTTTACAGGATGTCAAAAATTTGTCAATTCCACAATCTTAATGGCTTACAGATGTCCCAAATTTAACAATTCCACAATCTTAATGGTTACAGGATGTCCCAATTTAACAATTCCACAATCTTACTTGTTACAGGATGTCCCAAATTTAACAATTCCATTACATCAATGGTTACAGGACGTCCCAATTTAACAATTCCAATAACTTGGTCAAGTTTACAGGATGCCTAAATTTAACAATTCCACAATCTTAATGGTTACAGGGATGTAACCAAATTTAACAATCTCCAACAATATTAATGGTTTACATGATGTTCCAATTTAACAACTCCATGAACTTAATGGTTACAGGATGTCTCAAATTTAACAATTCCACAATCTTAATGGTTTACAGGACGTCCCAAATTTAACAATTCCACAATCTTAATGGTTACAGGATGTCCCAAATTTAACAATTCCACAATCTTAATGGTTACAGGATGTCCCAATTTAACAATTCCAAATTCGATACAGGACGTCCCAATCATCAATTCTCCACAATCTTAATGAAAATACAGGATGTCCAATTATTAATTCCATAATCTTTAATGGCTACAGGATGTCCTGAATTTGTCAATTCCACAATCTTGGTCGAACAGTAGGATGTCCAATTTAATAATCTCAATCTTAATGGTTTACAGGATGTCCCAATTTAATAATCGTACAACCTTATGTCAGGCATGCTCCAAATTTGTCAACAACAATAAATCTTTAATGGTTTACAGATGTCCCAATTTGTCAATTCCACAATCTTAATGGTTTAAAGGATGTCCCAAATTTAACACCTAATAATCCAATGGTTACAGGATGTCCCAAATTACATCCACAATCTGAATGTTGCGATGTCCTAATTTAACAATTCCACAAATAATAATGCCATAGAAAATCATAAATTCTTAAATAATTCCAATAATCCAATGGTTTATAGGATGTCTCACTTAATAATCACAATTAATGATACAGGATGTCCAATTGAATAATCAACAATATTAATGGTTATATGATGTCCCACTTAACAACTCCAATAATCTTAATGTATTTACAGGATGTCCCAATTTACCAATTCCATAATCTTAATGGTTACAGGATGTCTTAAATTTAACAATTCCACAATCTGAATGGTTACAGGATGTCCTACCTCAATAATCGCACAAACCTAATGTGGTTTACAGGATGTCTCAATTTAACAATTCCACAATCTTGATAATATATATTCCAACTAATAACTTGCCAAATATTAATGAGTTTACATGATGTCCTGAATTTAACAATTCCACAATCTTATCGACAGCAGGATGTCCCACTTAACAATTTGCCAATCTTAATGGTTACAGGATGTCCCAACTTAACAATTCCACAATTTTAATGGTTACAGGATGTCCCAATTTAACAATTCCGTCAATCTTAATGGTTACAGGATGTCCCAATTTATCAATTCCACAATCTTACCGGTTACAGGATGTCCCCACCTAATAATTCCACAATCTTACTTATCAGGATGTCCCAATTTGTCAATTCCACAATCTGTAATGGTTTATAGGATGTCCAAATTTAACAATTCCAATAATTCAATGGTTTACAGGATGTCCCGCTCAACAATTTCCACAATCTTAATGAGTTACAGATGTCTCAATTGTCAACTTGAATCTTAATGGTTACAGGATGTCCCAAATTTGTCAATTCCACAATCTTTTAATGGTTTACAGGATGTCCCAATCAACAATTTTAAATCTTATCACCAATAAGGCAGGATGTCCCATCAATAATTCCACAATCTTAATGGTATGGTATGTCCATTTAACAATTCCACAATTCATCATTGTTATGATGTCCTAAATTTAACAATTCCACAATCTTACGAAAGAAGAGATGTCCCAAATTTAACAATTCCACAATCTTAATGGTTTACAGGATGTCCCAACGAATAATTCCAACAATCTTAATGGTTATGACGTCCCAATTTAACAAGGCAATCATTGGTTACAGGATGTCCCAAATTTAATAACTTCCATTAATCTAATGGTTACAGGACGTCCCAAATTTAACAATGCCACAACCCCACTAAGTTGCGATGTCCCACTTGTCAATTCCACAAACTTACCGGTACAGGATGTTCCAATTTTTGTCAATTCTATTAAATCTTAATACGCATAACCACTACTAATTCCACAATCTTAATGGTTTACAGTGATGTCCCAATTTGTCAATTCCACAATCTTAATGAGCATATGACGTCCCAATTTAACAATTCCAATAATCTTAATGGTTTACAGGATGTCCCAAATTTGTCAATTCCACAATCTTACTTGTCACAGGATGTCCTTAAATTGTCAATTCCACAATCTTAATGGGACAGGATGTCCTAAATTTGTCAATTCCACAATCTTAATGGCTTGCGATGTCCCACCGAACAATTCCACAATCTCACGTTGGCAGGATGTCCCAATTTAATAATTCCACAATCTTAATAAGTTGTATATATATGTCCTAGAATCAATAACACCCACAATCTTAATGTAGTTACAGGATGTCCCAAATTTAACAATTCCACAATCTTAATGGTTTACAGGATGTCCCAAATTTAACAATTCCACAATCTTAATGGTTACAGGATGTCCCAATTTAACAATTCCACAATATTAATGGTTTACATGATGTCCCAATTGAACAATCGTATGAAATTGAACAATAGACAACCAATCATTAAATCTAATAATCTTAATGGTTTACAGGACGTCCCAATTTATCAATTCTAACAATCTTAATGGTTAAGACGTCCTTAAATTTAATAACTCTCCACCAATCTTAATGGTTACAGGATGTCCTAAATTCTACACCCGCAATCTTGATGGTTACAGGATGTCCCAATTTAACAATCATCTTAATGGTTACAGGATGTCCTAAATTTGTCAATTCCACAATCTTAATATTAGCAGGATGTCCGAAATCAATAACTACAATTTATCACCACATATGATGTCCCACTTAACAATTCCAATAATTCACCATGATGCCCCAATCAATAATCAATCTGCTGGTTATATACGTCCAAACTAACAATTCCACAATCTTAATGGTTACAGGATGTCCTGGTAATTTAACAATTCCAATCTTTAATAGTTAAGAGTCCTGATTCTAATTCCACAATCTTATTATTACAGGATGTCTTAGTAATTTGTCAATTCCATTAACCTTAATGGTTTACGATGTCCTAATTTAACAACTATGACTTTAATGTTTATATGATGTCCTAAATTTCCGTCAATTCCACAATCTTAATGGTTACAGGGATGTCCCATCATCAACCAATCTTAATGGCTTGCGACGCCTAAATTTGTCAATTCCGTCAATCTTAATGGTTTACAGATGTCCCACTTAACAATTCCACAATCTTAATGGTTACAGGATGTCCCAAATTTAACAATTCCTCCATCTTAATGAGCGTATAGCGTTCCAATTTAACAATTCCGTTAGACCTGGGTGAATGGTTGCGTGACGTCCCAATTACCAATTCCATAATCGGAACAGCTACAGGAGGCCCCAATTAACAATTCCAACAATCTCATCATTAATGTCCTAATTTAACAATTTGCTGAATCTTACTGGTTACAGGATGTCCCAATTTGTCGACCTATTAAACTTAATGGCGTTATGATGTTCCAATTTGTTGATCTAATAAATCTTAATGGTTACAGGATGTCCCAATTTGTCAATTCCAATAATCTTAATGGTTTATGGATGTCCCAATTTGTCAATTCCACAATCTTAATGGTTACAGGATGTCCCAATTTAATAATTCCACAATTCATTGGTTTACAGGATGTCCCAATTTGTCAATTCCAATAATCTTAATGGTTATGATGTCCAATGTCAGCACCGACAATCTTAATGGTTTACAGGACAAACAATAATCGTAATAATTCACGTGGCTTACAGGATGTCCCAATTTCTAATAATTCTAATAATCTTAATAATACAGGATGTCCCAATTAACAATTTAACAATCTTAATGGTTACAGGATGTCCTGCAATTTAACAATTCCACAATCTTAATGGTTACAGGATGTCCCAAATTTAACAATTCCACAACCAATATTTACAGATGTCCCAATTTAACAATTCCACAATCTCAAGAAGCAGGACGTCCTAAATTTAACAATTCCACAATATTAATGGTTTACATGATGTCTCAATTTAACAACTCCACAATCTTAATGGTTACAGGATGTCCTAAATTTAACAATTCCACAATCTTAATGGTTTACAGGATGTCCTGAATTTAACAATTCCACAATCTTAATGGTTACAGGATGTCCCAAATTTAACAATTCCACAATCTTAATGGTTACAGGATGTCTCAATTTAATAATCACAACTTTTGATAATAAGATGTCCCACCTAATAATTCCACAATCTTAATGAAGGCAGACATCTTAAATTTGTCAATTCCAATAATCTTAATGGTTACACGACGTCCCAATTTGTCAATTCCACAATCTTAATGGTTACAGACGTCTCAAATATCTGTCAATTCTAATAATCTTAATGAGCCACAGGATGTCTCCCAATTTGTCAATTCCAACAATCTTAATGGTTACAGTGACGTCCCAAATTTGTCAATAAATACACCCTAACAACATATGATGTCCTAAATTTGTCAATTCCACAATCTTAATGGTTTAAAGGATGTCCCAATTTAACAATTCCACAATCTTAATGGTTACAGGATGTCCCAACCACAATCTTACAATTCGAATACAAAGAATGGAATTTAACAATAATTCCGACAATCTTAATGAATACAGGACGTCCTGAATTTAACAATTCCACAATCTTAATGTTTACAGGATGTCCCAATTTAATAATTCCAAGACCTGTTTGTTGTAGGATGTCCAATTTAACAATTCTACAATATTAATGGTTTACATGATGTCTCAATTTAACAACTCCACAATCTTAATGGTTTACAGTGATGTCCCAATTTAACAATTCAATCTTAATGGTTATGACGTCCTAATTCAGCACCTGCAATCTTACTTGTTACAGGATGTCCCAAATTTAATAATTCCACAAACTTAATGGTTACAGGATGTCCCAAATTTAACAATTCCACAATCTTAATGGTTACAGGATGCTTTCCACCTAACAATTCCACAATATTAATGGTTTACATGATGTCCCAAATTTAACAATTCCAACAATCTTACTTGTTTACAGGATGTCCTGAATTTGCTTTCAATTCCACAATCTTAATAAATATTTACAGGATGTCCCAATTGAATAATTCCAATCTTTATCATTATACATTATATCCAATTAATACCTACAATTCATTTGTTACAGGATGTTCAAATCAACAATTCCAATTTTAATAATAATAGTCCTAAATTTAATAATTCTACAATCGAACAGTTATAGGATAATCCTAAATTTAACAATTCCACAATCTTAATGGTTACAGGGATGTCCCAATTTAACAATTCCAATAATCTTAATGGTTACAGGATGTCCTAAATTTAACAATTCATAATTCATCATTATAGATATCCAAATTTAACAATTCCACAATCTTATCGGTTACAGGACGTCCTGCACCATAATTGAACCGCATTACAGTTACAGGATGTCCTAAATTTGTCAATTCCACAAACTTAATGGGTACAGGATGTTCCTGTTTCAACACCTACACCTTATCAGCGCATGTCCCAACTCATTAATTTGCCGAATTTTAATGGTTTATAGAGCATCCAATGACACACCCACAATCTTAATGGTTACAGGACGTCTCAATTTAACAATTTGCCAATCTTAATGGTTTACAGGATGTCCTTAAATTTGTCAATTCCAACAATCTTAATGGTTACAGGACGTCCCAATTGTCAATTCCACAATTCTACTATTACAGTTCCAATTACCATTCCACAATCTTAATGGCTTACAGGATGTCCCACCTTCACAAGGTAATTCCACAACTAATGGTTACAGGATGTCCTAAATTTAACAATTCCAATAATCTTAATGGTTACAGGATGTCCCAATTTAATACCAACAACCAATACATAGGATGTCCAAATTTCAATAATTTCATAATTCGAATACCATATACGTCCTAAATTTAATAATTCCACAATCTTATCAGTTGCGATATTCCACCAATAAAATTCACATATTAATGGTTTAGCGAGGTCCCAATTTAACAACTCCACAATTCAATGGTTAGCAGATTGTCCTAATGAACAAATCGTTAATCTTATTGTCGTGTAGAGCGTCTCAATCAATAACTGCACAATCTTAATGGCTATATAATGTCTCAATTTAACAATTCCACAATCTTAATGGTTACAGGATGTCCCAAATTTAACAATTCCAATAACTGATGGTTACAGACGTCCTAAATTTAACAATTCCAATTATCTTAATGGTTACAGGATGTCCCAAATTTGTCAATTCGACAATCTTAATGGTTTACAGGATGTCCGAAATTTGTCAATTCCACAATCTTAATGGTTACAGGATGTCCCAAATTTAACAATTCCACAATCTTAATGGTTACAGGATGTCCCAAATTTAACAATTCCACAATCTTAATGGTTACAGGATGTCCCAAATTTAACAATTCCACAATCTTAATGGTTACAGGATGTCCCAAATTTAACAATTCCACAATCTTAATGGTTACAGGATGTCCCCAATTTAACAATTCCACAATCTTAATGGTTACAGGATGTCCCAAATTTAACAATTCCACAATCTTAATGGTTACAGGATGTCCCCAATTTAACAATTCCACAAACTTAATGGTTTACAGGATGTCCCAAATTTGTCAATTCCACAATCTTAATGGTTTACAGGATGTCCCAAATTTAACAATTCCACAATATTAATGGTTTACAGGATGTCCCAAATTTGTCAATTCCACAATCTTAATGGTTTACAGGATGTCCCAAATTTGTCAATTCCACAATCTTAATGGTTTACAGGATGTCCCAAATTTAACAATTCCACAATCTTAATGGTTACAGGATGTCCCAAATTTAACAATTCCACAATCTTAATGGTTACAGGATGTCCCAAAGTTAACAATTCCACAATCTTAATGAATTCAAATGTCCCAAATTTAACAATTCCACAATCTTAATGGTTTACAGGATGTCCCAAATTTAACAATTCCACAATCTTAATGGTTACAGGACGTCCCAAATTTAACAATTCCACAATCTTACTGGTTACAGGATGTCCCAAATTTGTCAATTCCACAAACTTAATGGGTACAGGATGTTCCAAATTTGTCAATTCCACAATCTTAATGGTTACAGGATGTCCCAAATTTGTCAATTCCACAATCTTAATGGTTTACAGGATGTCCCAAATTTGTCAATTCCACAAACTTAATGGTTACAGGATGTCCCAAATTTAACAATTCCACAATCTTAATGGTTTACAGGATGTCCCCAAATTTGTCAATTCCACAATCTTAATGGTTACAGGATGTCCCAAATTTGTCAATTCCACAATCTTAATGGTTTACAGGATGTCCCAAATTTGTCAATTCCACAATCTTAATGGCTTACAGGATGTCCCAAATTTAACAATTCCACAATCTTAATGGTTACAGGATGTCCCAAATTTAACAATTCCACAATCTTAATGGTTACAGGATGTCCCAAATTTAACAATTCCACAATCTTAATGGTTACAGGATGTCCCAAATTTAACAATTCCACAATCTTAATGGTTTACAGGATGTCCCAAATTTAACAATTCCACAATCTTAATGGTTACAGGATGTCCCAAATTTAACAATTCCACAATATTAATGGTTTACATGATGTCCCAAATTTAACAACTCCACAATCTTAATGGTTACAGGATGTCCCAAATTTAACAATTCCACAATCTTAATGGTTTACAGGATGTCCCAAATTTAACAATTCCACAATCTTAATGGTTACAGGATGTCCCAAATTTAACAATTCCACAATCTTAATGGTTACAGGATGTCCCAAGATTGTAATTCACAATCTTGATGGTTACAGGATGTCCCCAAATTTAACAATTCCACAATCTTAATGGTTACAGGATGTCCTAAATTTGTCAATTCCACAATCTTAATGGTTACAGGATGTCCCAAATTTGTCAATTCCACAATCTTAATGGTTACAGGATGTCCCAAATTTGTCAATTCCACAATCTTAATGGTTTACAGGATGTCCCAAATTTAACAATTCCACAATCTTAATGGTTACAGGATGTCCCAAATTTGTCAATAACACAATCTTAATGGTTTACAGGATGTCCCAAATTTGTCAATACCACAATCTTAATGGTTTAAAGGATGTCCCAAATTTAACATTTCCACAATCTTAATGGTTACAGGATGTCCCAAATTTAACAATTCCACAATCTTATTGGTTACAGGATGTCCCAATTTTAACAATTCCACAACCTTAATGGTTACAGGATGTCCCAAATTTAACAATTCCACAATCTTAATGGTTTACAGGATGTCCCAAATTTAACAATTCCACAATCTTAATGGTTACAGGATGTCCCAAATTTAACAATTCCAAAATATTAATGGTTTACATGATGTCCCAAATTTAACAACTCCACAATCTTAATGGTTTGGGATGTCCCAAATTTAACAATTCCACCATCTTAATGGTTACAGGATGTCCCAAATTTAACAATTCCACAATCTTAATGGTTACAGGATGTCCCAAATTTAACAATTCCACAATCTTAATGGTTTACAGGATGTCCCAAATTTAACAATTCCACAATCTTAATGGTTACAGGATGTCCCAAATCTAACAATTCCACAATATTAATGGTTTACATGATGTCCCAAATTTAACAATTCCACAATCTTAATGGTTACAGGATGTCCCAAATTGTAATTCCACAATCTTAATGGTTACAGGATGTCCCAAATTTAACAATTCCACAATCTTAATGGTTACAGGATGTCCCAAATTTAACAATTCCACAATCTTAATGGTTGGGGATGTCCCAAATTTTACAATTCCACAATCTTAATGGTTACAGGATGTCCCCAATTTAACAATTCCACAATCTTAATGGTTTACAGGATGTCCCAAATTTGTCAATTCCACAATCTTAATGGTTTACAGGATGTCCCAAATTTAACAATTCCACAATCTTAATGGTTTACAGGATGTCCCAAATTTGCTCAATTCCACAATCTTAATGGTTACAGGATGTCCCAAATTTGTCAATTCCACAATCTTAATGGTTTACAGGATGTCCCAAATTTAACAATTCCACAATCTTAATGGTTACAGGATGTCCCAAATTTAACAATTCCACAATCTTAATGGTTGGGGATGTCCCCAAATTTAACAATTCCACAATCTTGATGGTTACAGGATGTCCCAAATTTAACAATTCCACAATCTTAATGGTTACAGATGTCCTAAGTTGTCAATTCCACAATCTTAATGGTTTACAGGATGTCCCAAATTTGTCAATTCCACAATCTTAATGGTTACAGGATGTCCCAAATTGAGCAATTCCACAATCTTAATGGTTTACAGGATGTCCCAAATTTGTCAATTCCACAATCTTAATGGTTACAGGATGTCCCAAATTTGTCAATAACACAATCTTAATGGTTTACAGGATGTCCCAAATTTGTCAATTCCACAATCTTAATGGTTTAAAGGATGTCCCAAATTTAACAATTCCACAATCTTAATGGTTACAGGATGTCCCAAATTTAACAATTCCACAATCTTAATGGTTACAGGATGTCCCAAATTTAACAATTCCACAATCTTAATGGTTACAGGATGTCCCAAATTTAACAATTTCACAATCTTAATGGTTTACAGGATGTCCCAAATTTAACAATTCCACAATCTTAATGGTTACAGGATGTCCCAAATTTAACAATTCCACAATATTAATGGTTTACATGATGTCCCAAATTTAACAACTCCACAATCTTAATGGTTTACAGGATGTCCCAAATTTAACAATTCCACAATCTTAATGGTTACAGGATGTCCCAAATTTAACAATTCCACAATCTTAATGGTTAAAGGATGTCCCAAATTTAACAATTCCACAATCTTAATGGTTACAGGATGTCCCAAATTTAACAATTCCACAATCTTAGCATGGTTACAGGATGTCCCAAATCTAGCAATTCCACAATATTAATGGTTTACATGATGTCCCAAATTTAACAATTCCACAATCTTAATAGTTGCAGGATGTCCCAAATTTAACAATTCCACAATCTTAATGGTTACAGGATGTCCCAAATTTAACAATTCCACAATCTTAATGGTTACAGGATGTCCCAAATTTAACAATTCCACAATCTTAATGGTTACAGGATGTCCCAAATTTGTCAATTCCACAATCTTAATGGTTTACAGGATGTCTTAAATTTGTCAATTCCACAATCTTAATGGCTTACAGGATGTCCCAAATTTAACAATTCCACAAATCTTAATGGTTACAGGATGTCCCAAATTTAACAATTCCACAATCTTAATGGTTACAGGATGTCCCAAATTTAACAATTCCACAATCTTAATGGTTACAGGATGTCCCAAATTTAACAATTCCACAATCTTAATGGTTTACAGGATGTCCCAAATTTAACAATTCCACAATCTTAATGGTTACAGGATGTCCCAAATTTAACAATTCCACAATCTTAATGGTTACAGGATGTCCCAAATTTAACAATTCCACAATCTTAATGGTTTACAGGATGTCCCAAATTTAACAATTCCACAATCTTAATGGTTACAGGATGTCCCAAATTTACAATTCCACAATCTTAATGGTTACAGGATGTCCCAAATTTAACAATTCCCACAATGTGATGGTTACAGGATGTCCCAAATTTAACAATTCCACAATCTTAATGGTTAGGATGTCCTAAATTTGTCAATTCCACAATCTTAATGGTTACAGGATGTCCCAAATTTGTCAATTCCACAATCTTAATGGTTACAGGATGTCCCAAATTTGTCAATTCCACAATCTTAATGGTTTACAGGATGTCCCAAATTTAACAATTCCACAATCTTAATGGTTACAGGATGTCCCAAATTTGTCAATAACACAATCTTAATGGTTTATAGGATGTCCCAAATTTGTCAATACCACAATCTTAATGGTTTAAGAGATGTCCCAAATTTAACATTTCCACAATCTTAATGGTTACAGGATGTCCCAAATTTAACAATTCCACAATCTTAATGGTTACAGGATGTCCCAAGTTTAACAATTCCACAATCTTAATGGTTACAGGATGTCC
>JBBBDQ010029673.1:110000-126250 GCA_037127315.1 Ascarosepion bandense | reverse complement strand
TATATATATATATATATAAGAGAGAGAGAATGACAGACCCGGAAAGACGGAGAGGATCTAATTAATATAAATTATTAGATAAAAACACAAGGCTCGAAAATATGAATAAAATATCAGCTTTTTGGATATTGTTTATCGATCAGTTTAAAATATATTTTTTCTATTTTGCTTTTTACGAAGATGTTCCTACAACCATGGATGAAAACGCCATAATTCCTAGTATTTTAAAAATTGTGCGTTCAAAAATTCCCTGCCACCGTTACGTGAGCGTTCTTAAAAAAACGGTGAACGTAAAATCAGTTATTGCAAATCGCCTGAAGACACCACTTATGGTAGAAACCTAGGTCGCGTAATAACTCGTTTACAAATGGAAATATATATATATATATATATATATATATATATATATATGTATATATATGTGTGTGTGTGTGTGTGTGTGTGTGTGTGTGTGTGTGTGTGTGTGTGTGTGTGTTAAAACTGTATATACATATGTTTTATATCCGACACATCACTCAATATATACCGGGCCTAACTAATAAAACAACGTTTAGGCAAAATTCGGTTTTATTCATCGACATAGTCTATTTTAGGGTGGTACACTGATTCTAACGCTTCTCTAACAATTCGATGCCTTTTTGTCGAACGATTTGTCTTTCTTCTCAAAATTCACCTCAGTTTCCGATATCACTTCTTCATTGAAGCCAAATCTCTTTCCCTGGAGCATTCGAGGTCTGTAAACAGCCAGTAGTCGCTGGGAGCCAGATCTGGAGAATAGGGTGGATGCGGAAGCAATACGACGTCCAATTCATGTAGTTTTGCCATCGTTGCGATCGACTTGTGACATGGTGCCTTGTCTGGGTGAAAGATGCTCTTTTTTTCATTTGTGTCCTTTTTTTTTTTTTTTTTTGCAATTTTTAGAGATAATATTTACCCTTCTCCCCCACTTGCGAGAGATGCGACACAAGGTCTTTTTTAATGTGGGAACCTAGCGCGTACGCCCAAGTACTGGTCAAATATTACCTATCCACCGCAGTGGATAGGTTCAAAACCGGTCTGAACTGGTCTTTTCTTGTCTTTAATTACTCTGGCCGAAGGCCTGGAAACTAGAGATAGCAATTTGCAATTTCTTTCTTCAAACGCACCAAGAATGCTACATAATATTCGCTATTATTGGTCCTTCCTTTCTCAAGGTAATCAACGAACAAAATACCGTGCGCATCCCAAAATACGGAGGCCGAAACCTTGCCTGCTGATGTTTGCGTCTTTGGTCGCTTTGGACAGCTTTCACCTGCTGCTATCCACTCAGCTGACTGCCGATTTGACTCCGGAGTGGAGTGGTTGATCCCTGTTTCATCTATTGTCACATATTTACGCAAAAACTCCTTGTTGTGTTAACGCTCTGAATCATCGACGCGTTGTTGAGCAACTGTGAGAAAATGCAGCACCCACTTTGAACACAGCTTTTTCATTGACAAATGTTTATGCAAAATGGTGAATACACTGCCTTCTGATATGTTCAACCCCTCTGCTATCTCACGCAACTTCGAGTTACGATCAGCATACTACTTCTTAACCATTGTTTCCGGTGGAACAGAGTCCGAATAACATTTATCAAGCCATTGCTTTGCTTGAACAGTATTTTTCTCATCAGAAAGCAATACTTTATCAACACACGAAATTCAGATTTCTCTATTGTTTTAAAAAATTGCAACAGTAGCTTCACTTAAATAACTGAAATTTGTAAACTAATAATTCGATTGGGTCCAAATTTTGTCACGTGGCATTTGAAGGTTAGTACTACATAAAAATCATATGGATTTTTTATTAATGGTGTCGTCTATATGTCAGGCCCGGGACTTATTGAGTGATGTGTTAACTGAAAGATTAGAACGTTAGTGTTCCGGTCAAGAAAGCTCGGTTTACTAAAGTCGATTAATAATCAAGGCGGTGATCTCTTCATAAAATCATCTTGAAGAGAGACAAAACTATGAATGTTAAATTGAATGAACAAAAGCCATCGATGGATGCGAGAGCAAGAAGTCACATGTCATCGTGACCGGAGATTTGAGTGTGATGGTTTCGTTCAAATTGGTGACTGCGCCAGATTATTCGCTCTCTTGCAGAAACTGCAACCAATATCTGCTCAGCCTAGTTGTAGTAAACTAATTGGCTCCGCTGGTGTTGAAAAATACCCAAATGTGCCTGAGCAGGAGTCTAGAACAAGATTTAAGAGGAACAGCGAGGAAAACAATATATAACATGCCTAATAAGGATGTGCGTCGTGATGCAGTGGATATCGGCTCGGAACGAGAAATCTGGAAGCCGAGTTCGAATTCCAGTCGTATTCCTTGCATTCACTTACGCGCAAATACCCTTGGGAAAGATATTAATCCATCTCTTCCCTCCAGTTATGGGTTAAATAACAGGACAGATTGGGTTCTGTAGCCTTGGTCGGCAACTAGTCTACCGCAGAAAGCAATGGCAACCTACTGCGGGATAATCTTCTGCCCAGTCAGTCATGTCTCTTTCGAGACATGATCGCCCAAGCGTGTATCACGTATGGCACTTAACTAACTGAATGAGCTTGACTAAATAAATGGCGGAACAAGCGTAGAAGAAATAACAAAACGACAAAATTTATAACGTGATACAAAGGACAAAATTGTGGAGAGCCATGATCACCTACGTCTTAAAGGAACACGGCACATAGTAAAGAAGAATGAGATTTGAGTAAATGATTAGTGAAAAAATGTTTTTTTGGTGATAACTAAAAGACAAAATTTAAGAGCTACAAAAAACAAGAAATTGTAGATGGTCATGATACCAACATCCTGAAGGGTCACGGCACATAAAAGAAGAGGAGACTCATGTGAGACCTGGTGTATAATTCGCTGCTAATTATTTTACTATAGATTTTTTAAAAATAAATGTTCACCTAATACAAGGCGCAAGAGACGCTCAATATAGTGGATTACTGAATAAGATTGTTGTATGAACATAAGAGGAAGTAAATACAGATTAATAAATTATATGCGTTGTGGTGCAGTAGATATCAGCTCAGAACGTGAATTCAGAAAACCGAGTTCGAATTCCAGTCGAATTCGTTGCATTAACTTACGCACAAATACCCTTTAGAAAGGTATTAATCTATCTCTTTTCTCTTCAGCTATGGGTTAAATAGCATAACAGATTTAATTATATAGCCTTGGTTCGCAACTAATCTACTGCATAAAGAAATGGCAATCTACTGCGGGAAAATCTTCTTCTTAGTCAGTCATGATTGCTCAATATTGTATCACATGTGGCACTTACCCGACTGAAGATAGATAACGCTTTATCCTCGACTTGAAAAGGTTAAGATTGTCGTGATCAAGGAAGCATCCTCTCAGGAGGTTTTTCCAAGAAGTAGCGGTTCTTAAATGTATATAAAATCTGGAAGAAGGGGTTTTTCTCTGGTCAGAAATTGAGACAAACTTTACTCATAGTATCGGTTTTAGTATGCGTCATTTCGGCCTTTAGGCGGAGAAAAGAAACGATATTTAAACAAAGAAAAAATATACGTTTTATGTTTATTTTTATGGGTTTGTCGTCTTAGGGTAAATTATTTACACGCTGTTCTTTCTTTTCTTCTAGTTCCGAGGAAATTACCTTTTAATCGGGATTGTATTTGAGCAAAATGTCCTCGTATGTCAGCGTTTTGTGATGGCAGGAATATTGCTGGAAGGAATTTACAATCGTTATTGTTTGGTCCTTAAGTTCGCCTGTCAACAACCATCAAAACGAAAATAAAATTAAAAATAAAAAAACAGGTTAGAGATAATGAAACAAGAAAAAGTATCTTTAAAGTCTGTTCTGACAAATATTTGACAGATCGTCTGTAGTTCCCATTCATCGCTTTTCCTCATATTGCTTTTATCGGCTGCAACCTTTCATGTTTTTCTATCTCTTTCTTCGTTTCTTTTTTACACCTCCTTCGATCATCTTGACTGTCATCTAATTATTAGACATAATTTCCAAAATGCTTCATTTTTAACGTCCTTATTTTCCAAAATAATTCTTTAGCATTTTGGTTTCTTGCTTTCAACCGCTAGGGAATACCAGGTGCTGTAAGCATTTAGTGACGGATGTGCATTGTGGTGCAGTGGATATCGGCTCAAAAAGAGAAATCGGTGAGCCGAGTTCGAATTCCAGTTGAATACCCTGCATTCACTTAAGCACTGGTACCCTTGGGAAAGGTATTAATCCGTCCCTTCCCTCCAGTTATGGGTTAAATAACAGGGTAGGACTTGGGGACCCTACCCTTAAAAACAAATCCCAATGAATCCTGATACTCGAAAAAAAAAAAAGTATTACTAGACACAAAACTTATATAAAAAAAAACAATAAATTGTTGAAAGAAAAAGGTATTACCAGCAATAAATAAATAAAATTTAGTTGGCAATAAATGACCCGCCGAGGTTGATATACCATAAAAACAAAACAACTAACCAACAATCTTGCTTTCAAACCGCAAGTTTTACATATCACGCCCTTGTATCAATCTATAAACCGATGTTAAAATTTTACTCTTGATTTTTGTCCTCAGTTTTTGGTCATATACTTCCATTTTTATCTTTTTTGTTTCATTTCAGAAATAAATATACAGATTACGAGTAAATATTTGTCAAATAACGACGTAAAATAAAAAGCAATTTTCATTGTTTTCCATATTCGACATGGCCGACACGCCATACAAATTGGATACTGAAAAAGGATTTCTGGTTGTAGCAGAAAATCTTATTTAAATAAACAAGTTAGATCATTTATTTTCAGAATGTAACCTTAATTTTATAGAATTCGGGCCGTTGCAAGGTTCTCGTCTCCCTCCCAAATCTATAATACGCCCTCCTCTACCACATCTCAATTTTCAAAAAGTAGCATCCATATGATATATAAATTATATTGTAGCCTAATTTATTTACAATAATGGAACATGAGCAATATAGGTGAACAATCCAATTATAAAAAAAGGCACCTCGACGTGATGTAATGGTTAACGAGTTTGTCTCGCTAGAATCGTAATGTAGTGAGTTCGATTCTCACTAGGCGCCCATACTTTCGTCCCTGTGCCACATCTACACTAAGCTTAGAAAATCACCAATCCAATAAAAAAAATTGAAAATAAATACGTATCATTCCTCATTCCATTTTTTGTTGAATAATTTTAATACATTATGGATAAAAAATAATGTTTTTTGTTTCTGGTTTTGTTTTATTGTTTTTTTTCTTTTTGTTTTTTTTTCTTTTTGTAGACTTACGCATGAACAAGACCCCCTCGACGTAGTGTCATGGTTTGCAAAATTGTTTCGCTAAAACTTATTACAACTGTGTCGTAAGTTCGATCCTCACTGGTTACCCTATACATTCGGCCTTGTACCATATCTAAGCAACGCTTAGAAAATCAAATTACGCATAAGTAAAACAAATTCACAGGTTTGGACAAAAAAAAAGATCCCAGAATGACGTTAAAATCTGCGAAACTTTTTCATGATTTGTTGTGCATAATTTAGTTTGTAACGCAAATTATAATATGCAGAACAAAACAAGTGTTTCTAAGATAATCTGGGGTCCCGAAACAGGCACCCTGGTTAAAGGTTGGGTCAAGTGTAGCACGCGCCAACCCTGTATAAAATTAAAACCTCAATTTGTTCTTCAAAAATCCCCTTTTTCTTTTCTAAGAATTTTGAATTACAGAATATGTTTTTCTTTAGAATAATTTTGATTTATTTTTTATAATCATATCACCCCAAGTAAGGCAGTCTACTGCCACTGGTGTTTAGGGGGTTACACAGGAGGAAAGTTATCAGAAAGAGTGACAGGTTACAGGGGGTGTCAGGAAGTGGGTTAAAGAAGGGTTAAGATAATAAGAGTGGAGTGGACGGAGTAAAGAGCATGAGAGAGGGGGGATGCAAGTTAGCAAGATAGGAGATGACTATTGACTTTACACTTAAACTCCTGGAGATTGTAGCTGTCGGGGAAGCAAGTAAACGGAAGAGAATTTCACAGGCGGGAAGTGCGAGAAAAGAAACTATTGGAGTAGAACTTGTGATTACATTTTATTGATTTCAAAGTTGCTGGGACCTAGTTGCTAATTTTGTGGCTCGCGCAAATTCATGCATAAGGATAATCAGAGAGCTAAGTTCATCAGGGCAGAGGCCGTAAAAATATTTGTAGAAAAGACACAGGGAAGCCACATTTATTGTTCGTTGCAAGTTTGCATTCTCCTTTCGAATTTATAAATTGTATCAACGTAAATCATTGGCGAATAAAAAAAACCTTCTTCTTTCCTGTGTGCCGTATCCCATCAAGACATTGGCGGTTATGGCTCTCCACAATTTCCTGTCCTTTGTATCTCTAAATAAATTTTGCCTTTTTGTTATCTGTCCTAAAACCTGCTCCACCATTTATTTGCTCAAGCTCGCTAGGTTGGTTAGGTGTTGTTTTTCTCTGTTCCTCTCGCCTTCAATCGGGCTTGTGAGTATTATTTTTCCAAACCCTCTTTTCTCATTAAGTATAAGTGTCCGTTTTATTTCCATTGTTTCTAGAACTTCGTCACCTCTTCAGTCTCTGATATTCTCAGCATTCTTCTGTAAATCCACATTTATAAGCTTTAAGTCTCTTCTTTAGCTCTGATGAAATTGTCCAGCATTCGCTGCCATATAGGACTGATATTACATAACATTGCCAAGTTCTGAAATAAATGCCAACATTCAATAGAATTTTTTTTTTAAATGAGGGAAGCCACATCACTTTCTCACCAACGAGATGTGGCTTCCCTCTGTCTTTTCTGCTGCGCCCTCTTGGTCTCTCTCAAATGACCTCAAATGAAATGACAACACTGAATCCATATCTGCATCTACTGCTAGTAAGGTTGGTTCACTGGGTCGGGCAAGGGAGTTTTTCTTGTCAGAATCCATTTTGCACATTTATAAATTTCTCATTCATCCGTGCATTGAATACTGTTGCCATATCTGATCAGGTGCTCCTGCTATTCATCTTGTGGTTCTTGACAAAATCCAAAGGTAGATCTGCAATATAATCGGTCCTCATTTGGCAGCTCGCCTTCTGTCCCTTTCTCACCGGCGTGATGTGGCTTCCCTCTGTCTTTTCTGCATGTCTTTTCATGGCAACTGCTCTGAAAAGATTTTGTCATGATATCCCGGTCACATGTATTTATACGGTCTACTAAACTGGCATCAAAGTATCACACTTTTACCGTCGAAATTGTTAAAAGCAACTCTCTCTTCTACTCTAACAGTTTCTTTTCTCACGCTTTTCGTTTGTGGAACTCCGTTCCGTTTGCTTGCTTCCCTTATAGCTACAATCTTCAAAAGTTTAAATGCAATGTCAATTGCCATCTTTTATCTACTTGATTCCCATCTATCTCTTATCCTCTGATACTCACGGGTCAGAAAGAGGGGAAGAAAGACAGGGGAAATCTCACAGGTCAGATAGAGGAAAAGAGAAACTGGGAAATCTGATACTCGCAGGTCAGATGGAGAGAAAGAGAAACAGGGGAAATCTGATACTCGCAGGTCAGATAGAGGAAAAGAAAGACAGAGGAAATCTGATACTCACGGATCAGATAGAGGGAAAGAGAGACAGAGTATATCTGATACTCACAGGTCAGATAAAGGGAAAGAGAGAAGGTGGAAATCTGATCCTCGCAGGTCAGATAGAGGGAAAGGGTGACAGCGAAAATCTGATACTCACCGATAAGATAGAGGGAAAGTGAGACGAGGAAATCTGATATTCAGAGATCAGATAGAGGGAAAGAGAATCAGGAGATCTGATATTCATAGATTAGATAGAGGGAAAGTGAGACAGCGAAAGTCTGATACTCTCAGGTCAGATGGAGGGAAAGAGAGACGGGAGAAATCTGATACTCTCAGATCTGATAGAGGGAAAGAGAGACGGGTGAAAGTTGATACTCGTAATCAGAGAGAAAGAGAGACGGAGAAATCTGATACTCACGGGTCAGATAGAGGGAAAGGGAGACAGGGAAAATCGGATACTCACAGATAAGATAGAGGGAAAATGAGACGGGGAAATCTGATATTCAGAGACTGATAGAGGGTAAGAGAGACGGTGGAAATCTGATCCTCGCAGGTCAGATAGAGGGAAAGAGAGACAGGGGAAATATGATACTCGCAGGTCAGATACAGGGCCAAGGGAGACAGCGAAAATCTGATACTCGCAGGTCAGAGAGATGGGAAAAAAGATAGGGAATTTTTGATACTCGCAGGTCCGATAGAGGGAAAGAGAGATAGGGAAAATATGATACTCGCAGGTCCGATAGAGGGAAAGTGAGACGGGGAAAATATGATACTCGCAGGTCCGATAGAGGGAAAGTGAGACGGGGAAAATATGATACTCGCAGGTCCGATAGAGGGAAAGAGAGATAGGGAAAATATGATACTCGCAGATCAGATAGAGGGAAAGTGAGACGGGGAAATTGATATTCAGAGATCAGATAGA
The DNA here is from genome assembly GCA_037127315.1 of Ascarosepion bandense. Classification (NCBI taxonomy): domain Eukaryota; kingdom Metazoa; phylum Mollusca; class Cephalopoda; order Sepiida; family Sepiidae; genus Ascarosepion; species Ascarosepion bandense. The sequence continues at coordinate 117,730 of JBBBDQ010029673.1, read as the reverse complement.
AGGAAAGGGAGACAGGAGAAATCTGATTCTCACAGGTCAGATGGAGGCAAAGAGAGTCAAGGGAAACCAACGGGTGACATACTTGATAGACTTGTGCAAGTGGATGGCAGAATGGGGTTTTGATGGGGTAACAAGCGAAACCGTGCTAAAAGACACATACGATAGTAAGATGTGGAAGGTCATGATCGCCTGAGTCCCGAAGGGACACGGCACATAGAAGAAGAAATCAAACCAAAAGTTGTGTATTGCTGTCATAACTGGGCTGAAGGTACCAATTACTCGCTTTCTAGCCCTGACAGAGTTTTATAGCGTTTACACGTTTTTTTGCGTGATGACATATTCTACCCAATTATCCCTTTTCTACAGGAAAAAATGTGCATCCCTCACACAATTCTGTCGCTATAACCGCAATTACTGACTATCTATTTTCAGTGGCTCATCGGCCTTATATTGAGTGAAAAATTAGTAAAAAGTTTTCTTCCCTCATTATTAATGCTTTTTATCACAATCCTATCTTAGGATTTTATTCCATCTTATTATTCCATCAATCCGTCCAGATCTTCACAACTAGAACCTACAATATCACGTACACATGGTCGGCTCATCTACATTTCCTTCGTGTTTCATTGAGTAAGGAGAAAATTCAACAGAGTCAGGTTCTTCCCCAGAACACTGTCATCTAGGTTCAACTGTCATCTGTCTCATATATTCTCGTAATATATACCTCTTATACACCTCCTTGTACACCGTTACAACAACTTTATTCAATAGATATCTACCTTGAGTGGCTCTTGGTCATTGTATTAGATAAACAATATATATATATATATATATATATATATATATATATATATATATATGGGAACCTAGCGGTGGTGTAATGGTTAGCAAACTTGTCTCGCTTGAATCATTACAATTGAGTAGTGAGTTCGATCCTCACTGGGTGTCCCTTACTTTCGTCCGTGTGTCACGTCTAAGCTACGCTTAGACAATCACCTTCCTCCAGGTTTGTTTCGTTTCCAAAGAATATATACCTACGGCTATATCCTGTTGAATACACCGGTTCTCACCGAAGTTAAGCAACATCGAGCCTGTCGGTACATAGATAGGTGACTGCTTGGGAATGCCAGGTGCTGTAAACGTAAGGATCATGAATTTTCCACCGGTCCTTCACGTTTGAGGCTTTAGGGTTTGGGCTAATGACCCTGCCCCATAAAAAACAGTTTGCTACGGAAACAGCAAAAACGCTGCCCTACGCACCATTGGGTGTAACGGAAACGTTCATATATATATATATATATATATATATATATATATATGAACACAATCTTAGTTGGTACACTCTAAAATAAAATTGGCAATCAAAAGTGGCCAATACAACGTGGAGCCGTTAAAAATATAAATGAAAAATAAAAAAGCAAAACAACTCAAACTACACACACACACACATATAGTTGCGTGTGTGTGTAGTTTGAGTTGTATGCATGTATATATATGTGCGTGTATGTGTGTATATATATGTGTGTGTTTATATGTGTGAGGGTGTGTATCTCTCTCTCTCTCTCTCTCTCTCTTTATATGTATAACGAAAATTAGAAAATCTACAATCAATTGCTAAAACCACATGGCGAGTGAACTGAACGATTGCAAAAAAAACTTTATCTACGAAACTCTCGAGTTATGATACTGAATATAAGATCAATCAGCTAAGTGGCTAAGTGACAAATGTTATATTTTTATTAATCATATATATATATATATATATATATATAAGAAAAAATTTAAAAAATCATAATCAGCTTCCGTCTTTATTGTACAGAAGATTTTACACGAATAAAATCTTTTGTACACTAAAGACCGAAGCTGATGATGGTTCGCCTGAAATATGCCCACACTTTCGATTTACCATGAAATAACGTGTCTGTCTGAATTTTTTCTTATATTTTCTCTATATGTATTTACATACATATATATTTAGAGCGCTATTTAGAGAGTTGTTATATATATATATATATATATATATATATATATATATATATATATATAAAGCGCGATTGGTAAATTGTTCCAATTATTTTATTATTTCAAAGCAAAAGTCTATTATACTAAATATTAAATTTATTTTGTAACAAATATTTGTTCTTGTTAAAGCATTTGTTGAGTAAATCAAATAAAATTACTTTAATTAAATTGTTTTATTTTCTGTCAATATGCCTCATAAAATTAAAATAGTTCTTGTCCTAATACTTTTGCACAGTACTGTATATATATATATATATATATATATATATATATATATATATAAGGAAAATGTTCATCATTATTCCGTCTTTTTTCGCCTGCATTTCAAATGAATAGGAAGTGGTCATCATTTGATTTATACCGAGAATGAAACGTCTATATCTGCAAAATTAAAATGTCCTAAAGAGCCAACGAATTATAAACTCTTCTTTAGACACGCCTCCCACTGCGAATCACACACCTACTTCTAACTACGCCTCTTAAAACCTCAGCCATTCAGAGACCAACATAAAAACTTTGACAATTTGATACAAGCACATTTTTATTGTATTTAGCAGCTGTGTCAAACGTATCACCTTTCTCGCTCCGAAAAAAAGGAAACAATATATATATATACATATAGGAGACGGAATATCTCTACAACAGTTACTGTGATTAGAAGACAAAATGTCTTCGAATAAACAGGCAAATATTAATGCCTCATATGAGCGTTGCAGCGTGCATGAAAACCATTCACAAAACACAACGGTCGGCTCCCTGCGTGAGGCTCTCTTTGGCCGGATTCAACTCCCGAAAATGCCCGTTTTACGGCGGAAATTGCCCCGAAAGAAGCGCATTGCCATCGTTGACAAGAGAGGTCAGTACACGATAGGTTACCGAGGGAGGCAACCGCTTGTTTTCTTGAAGGACCTTTTCATCTCATTCGTCGATATGAAATGGCGTTGGGCCCTTCTATCCTTTTTCACCTTATATTTTACGGTCTTCTTTCTATTCACGCTGATTTGGGCTTTTGTATGCTGGGTTCACGGTGATTTTGGCCATCTTGGGGAACGTGACTATGTCCCGTGTGTCAAAGGAATGGAAAGTTTTGCTGGACTATTACTCTTTTCAATTGAAACCCAGACTTCCATTGGTTATGGTTTTGTCCACCCGAACACAGAATGTACTGGTTCCCTTATCGTTCTATTTTTTCAAATCACTTTTGGCCTGGTTCTGGAGACTTTTCTGCTCACCTACCTCATCTCCAAACTCTTTAGGCCCTCTTTACGATCAAAAACGATAAGATTTAGTAAAAACGCCGTCATTTGTCAAGAAGATGGGTGTCTCTGCCTCCAGGTAAGTGCTTTTGATGTTTTTTATTTAGGAAAAATCAACCACTTAACTTAAAATCTAAATCTAAACTTATTTATAAATTGAACTTTGTGTGTGTGTGTGTGTGTGTGTGTGTGTGTGTGTGTGTGTGTGTGTGTGTGTGTGTGCTTGCGCGTGTGTCCGTTACCTATAGACTCCGAAACGGCTGAACCGATTTTCTTGAAAATTTACACAGTTGTACTATAAGCGTCTGCGAGTGTTCTTAGCTAGGTTTTGTGTCGAGGCAAGATGTTTGTGTGTGTGTGTCTGTTTATCTGTCTGTTTGTTTTTTTATACAAATCCACAATTTTTATCCGATTCTCACCAAACTTCACACAAATATTCTTTAGGCTGAGTCTGAGCTCCATGACCATGGATTAGTTTTAAAGCTTTCATTACACCCGAGCAACGCCGGGCTATACTGCTAGTATATTATATATGCGTGGTATATATATATATATATATATATATATATATAGTCATCCGCAGACAGATCTGTATCGCATCTCATCAGTACGGTTAGACTCCGATTGCTTTTTACCCAGGATTGAAACCCGACCAAACCGGCGTCAGTCGGCGATTCTACCTCTGAGCTATGGGCGCTCAGTAGAAGAAGGCAGACTTTTTAGCGTGTATATTATCATTATACACGCCCAATATCCAGAGTGATCTAATTCATTACTGAATGAGCGATGCGTATATGCTAGAGTAGCTACTGTTTTTCAAATCCTACCATTCTTCCAGAGGGCGCAATCAGGGTGTGAGAGCGTAAATATATATCTATAAAATATATACATAAATATTGACAAATTGTTCGTCATTTTGATTTCGGTTATTTCTAGATCTGATAATGTCCATAATAGTTTTCGAAGTAGTTGTTACTATGTGTGTATTTTTTATATGAGATAGATTGTTTTGGATATTAGATGCAATGGAGTTGGTTGGTAGTATGATGTATTTGTTATTGTTTAGACTATTATTGTTAACAGTGTTTCTTTTGTTGTGTTTGTATATATTATGTGCCTTTCTTTTTGCATTGTGAATAAAGTGATATGGGTAATGCAAGTTTCTGAATGTGCTTTCTATGTATTTTTCTTCTTTTGTTAAATATTGGGGGCTGCATATTCATAGGCAGCATCTCACATAAAATGGCTGGCATATATATATATATATATATATATATATATATAATGAATAATATAAAGTGCCACCAATTTATCCATCGTACCCTGTAGTGTACCCAGATGTGTGTGGATGGATGGTTATTCCAAAAGAATAATGCTGCAATCCATGCTGCACGACGGACCTTGACCTTTCTACAAGAAAATGGGGTCCATCTCTTGAGACATCCTGCATGCTCACTAGACTTGAACCCAACTGAAAATGTTTGAGGATGGATGACAAGAGATGTTTATCGAAATGGCAAACAATATTTTTAAATATGAACTTCGTGAAGCCATCTTCAGAAGCTGGAGCAACATCCCCCGCACCTTAATGGAAACGCTTATTTCTAGCATGCCCGACAGAATTTTTGAAGTCATCAAAAGCAGTGGAGGTAGAACTCATTATTAAATTTGGTTGTTGAATGTTTTCATACACTTTTCATACACTTTTTGTACAATTTCGTAGAATGTTTGTCTCTGGTCTTATAATTTTGATCATGCGTAAATCGCCTCATTTTATAAAAATGTAAATTTCTAAATAAAATGTATGGAATGTAGCTTTTTGTTTCCATAACCTTTTAGATTGTAGTATTGGTAACCTTAAGTGGTAGGAGTTTAAAATCTATCTGTAAAAAAAAATTTTCTTTTTAATGATTTTTAAGTGGTCTTAAATTTTTGATCAGAAGTGTATATATATAGCAGTGTGTTTATATCTCTACCGCTACCTCCATGGATAATGTTCTGACATTCTGTTGTTCCGCCAGTTCAGACTCTTACAATTAAAACTCGTCATGCCATCTACACAAGAGTAAACCATCTTCCTCCCCTTTCGTATTCCATTAGTAGGAAGAAAGTTTCACTCGGACAGCTTTATCCCAAGAGCCGTTGCTTTACAGAAAAAAAAACTCCCAAGAGAATACTTCCCAAAAATGCTACAACATTATCGGCTTTAAATATAGAGTCAACGCTTACCCATCGTCCATATACTTATCGTTGCATTCACTTCCCTGCCCTCTACTTGCATTTAACAACCCCGTACTGTAACCCTCGACCTTCAGTTGTTTTTTTATTTTGTAAATCTTTAGAAAATAAAAAAAATGTTTCCACTTTCCCTTCTGATCATTTTTTTAATAATAAGTTTGTAAAATTTATTTTATTTTTACATTTTTTATACTTTGCGCTGTGGTGCAGTGGATATCGACTCGGAACGAGAAATCGGAGAGCCAAGTTCGAATGTAACTTGAATTCGTTGCATTCATTTACGCGCAAATACCCTTGGGAAAAGTATTTATCGATCTTTTCTCCCTCCAGCTATGGGTTAAAAAGCAGGGCAGATTGGTTTATATAGAATTGGTTACTGCAGAAATTAATGGCAACCTAGTGCGGGAAAATCTTCTGCCCAATCAGTCATGATCGCCTAAGCGTGTATCACGTATGGCACTTAACTGACTGATTTGGATAAAAGAATTGAATAGCAGAACAGATTGGGGTCTGTTTACAATCAGTCTACCACAGAAAGTAATGGCCACCTAGTGTGGGAAAGTCTTCTGCCCCGTCAGTCATGTCCCTTTCGAAACATGTCCGCCCAAGCACATCAAATGTGACGTTTAAAGATTTATTCCAATTTGGGTTGGTGAGCCCAACCATATCACTCGACATAGGGGTTGCTTGTAATCAACGAGTCAAATTTGGTTCTGGTAATTAAACCGGATGTCCCAAGTATCGATTCGTTTAGACAAACACAGGCGCAACCACAAATTGTGTGGATGCTATGTAGCAAAGATTCGATTAAAAAATCAAAACAATGATTAGACCAAAAAATCGTTATGTGACAGATGATTACATCTCAGCATTTATGTAGACTCGTTAACTTCATTTTCTGTGATTTAGCATTTCGTTTCCCTAATGAATTTCATTTTAACAATCAAAGTCTCCTGATGAGTGAATGTATTCTCCACAAAACACTAAGTAGGGACAAGATAAGTGAAAATTCAATTTAATTTATTGCTATTCATGTGCTATCTCTTGATATTGAACAATATAATTACTAAGACTGTGCGCACTAAAAAAGTTATCTTCCTTTCATATATATATATATATATATATATATATATATAAAATGTTAATAATTACTTTATTTTTAAACCCGTCTCGAAAAAATCCACTATAAACACGGAGGGGAAAAAAATAAAAAAAAAATAAATAAAATAAGTACTTGAACATACGTCAAAGTACTCGTTGAAAGAAAAAAAACCGAGACGAGAACCCTAACACTCAATACAACAGTAGAGCAAACAAATAAGAATAAATCTAACCTAGAGCCAACGTAACCTAGGTAGTTTCGTTGACTCTAGGTTATGTTTATTCGCATATATATATATATATATATCGTATTTTGGCTTTAATTTCAGGTGAAATTAAAGCCAAAATACGATGTTTAGAACGGCCCACGATTAAACATAATAGACATTCATTGTCTCTTATATTTAACAGTATACGTTTAGAAAATTATCTGCTGTCTCGATACACTATATGTGTGTGTGTGTGTGTGTGTGTGTGTGTGTGTGAAGACAATTTTGAAAACTTTCATTACTTTCTGCGGTAGACTGGTTGCCAGCCAAGGCTATAGAAACCAATCGGTTCTGTTATTTAACCCATAGCGGGAAGAAGAAATGACGGATGAAAACCTTACCAAAGTCTGCTTGCGCGTATGTGAATGCAATAAATTTAACTAGCATTCGAACTCGGCTCTCCGAATTCTCGTTCCAAGACGATATCCACTGCTCCACAATGCACATCCAAGTAAACCACAGAAATAGGTAAACATCCAAATTCTTTAAGTAACTCGAGGCAACAAATCAACGCATTATGTTCAGATGTCGGCGTTTTGTAAATTCCCAAGATTGAGGAATATTTTCATGAACTTTTAATATTTCGTTATATGAAATGTTTTTAATTGTCACTTGATTTATTTATTTATCTGTTTATCCATTTATACACGTGCTGATGTGAAAAAGCGCCAATTCCACAAACATTTCAAGCGGGTGGCCACCACTTGATTTACTCACTTATTTATAAACGGTACCTTGGCCATCAGAAACAAAAAAGGAACTCGATACGTAAAGTCGCAAGTTTATTCTTCTGAAGAGAGTGAACTTTAAACTCGAAACATGTGTAGCGTCACAAATACGATTA
>JBBBDQ010029673.1:37500-107500 GCA_037127315.1 Ascarosepion bandense | reverse complement strand
TGTTCTCATAGAAATGGCTATTCAACGAATTTAAACATCGAAATTTTGTTTTATTTTATATATAGCTCTGTAATTAGAATATAACAATTGCATTGAGCCCTCCGCCTTGATCAATTTTAATATTAATGAAATTAATATTAATTAGAATGGTTGTTTTGGGGATAATCTTTTTGGTTTAATATATATATATATATATATATATATATATATATATATATATATAGTATTGTAGTAGTTGTTACAATGGTTTATGAATTCATAGTATCACTACACAAAAACTTTCGCGTTTCGAAGCTGCTATGTGCGCTTCTCATTGGGTGATATGTTGAAACTTATCACCCGATGAGAAGCGCACATAGCAGCTTCGAAACGCGAAAACCTTTGTGTAGTGATACTATGAATTCATAAACCATTGTAACAACTACTACAATATAATGCTCTACGTTGTATCGGGCACTCTTTATAAAAGTAAATGCATGAACAGCAGGTAAAAAAAACCTACGAGTTTTATAACTTTGTTACAATATATATATATATATATATATATATATATATATATATATATATAAGAAAAAGAGCACTATATATATATATATATATATATATATATAGTGCTCTTTTTCTTCAGTGTGATTAGTTAACCAAACTGACTTGCCAAAGAGAGTAAAAAAAGGTAAATTTTTAGTGTTTTATTTTGAAAACCCTCTTTTTTTTCCTACTGGCAACGTCTATTAGGATTCTGTATTGTCTTCCTCTATTTAATTCCGCCTTGACACCATTTTAATTTTTCATCCAATTATTAATTTGTTGGGATGTTCTATTTGCTGACAACGATGCATTGTTTTCTTGACATTGATATTTAGTCCTTTTTTCTGGCTTTCCTTCACTACATTCTGCTGCATTTTTTTATAGTTTACATTCTTTATCTTCTATCTTGTGTCTTCTGTGTGTACTATATAGGGTGTCCCATTAAGACGGATCGAAATTAGTAGTAAATAAAACAGTTTTATTTGTGAATTTCACTATTGGATCATGTTATTTAAGTCATGGCAGTTATGTACAAAAAATAATATCGCCAAATGTCTGCCAAGGTTTCGGAAGCACACCTCCACTCAATGGTCAAAATTTTTTATGACGTCTCTGCATAGTTGCTCCTCAATATCACCAATATGTCTTATTATTTCATCCTTAAGCTGTTGAATTTATTGTTGGCTTACTCTTGAGATTATACCAAATGCAGAAATCTAAATGCATCAAATTGCACGATCGTGGTGGCCAATTAACATCGCTGTTTCGAGAGATGATGCTACCTGGGAACTTCTCTTGTTTGAACGTCCACTTTCGTAATAGGTTTCTAAAAGTTTCACAGGTTGTTCGATTATTTGTTCTTTCTTTGGTTGAAATTGCAAAAGACTGAAGTTGTTAAATCTGAAAGAAATTTTTAAAAAATCATTAGACGCATAAACTTAATTCATATTTAAAATCAGTTCAAGTTATTGGAACACCCATTATTTTATCTAATCAGAACCAGTTTCAAATTGCTCTCATAAAAACCAGCGAAAGAAGAGCAGTTGAAGTATCATCAAATCATTGAAAATAATGGTAAATATGTAACTTTGTTTAATTTCACCCCACGTAAGGCAATAAAGCTACTTAGGTTATAGTGGGTTATCTTATCTATTCCTTTTCTAGTTGTAGTGGGAGTCCGTTCTGGTGAAGGGTAATTGTATACCGTTGCAGGTTAACGGAATTTGGCCTTGTGGTAGTCATGAAATGATTATAAAAAATCAAGAAAAGCAATTTGAGTTGAAAATAACATTTTTATATATGCACATATCAATTAATGTTTTTACAATTAAAGTAATAACTTGAATATAGGTCCAACGGAGGTTAAATGTTTATGGCAATATAATATGCTCTGAAAGAGATTTAAGGCTTAGGAATTGGGGAGCGTCGTGAGTAAGGAATGTCTTTGAAGTAGTCGCTCCTTAGGTCAGTAAGTACTTTTGAGACAGGGAAGAATGTAAGGAGAGGTGAAGGGAGGCGAACATTGTAGCCGCTTGACTTAAGTGAAGGGGGTACTATTCACGCTCTTCTGTGTCCGTCTTTCAGTCTCCTTCGGTGTGTCTGTCTGGGTGCTTTCTGTTTCGGCTTTTTATATCTGCATTTGGGTCAAAAGCAGCTCGTTTGGGATTTCACACTTGTATTTGATTCTGGGCTTCCCATTGGCTGGTAAATAAAATTCGCGTAGGCTCGCGAAATGGAAATTTGATATTTGATTAATTTTTATTAACATCTGCGCGAACCCGGATGCGCAACGACGACTTTTGATCATTTGCCTTTTTGTCGTGAGAGATCAAACATCCGGTCCATCGCTTTTGCTCGGTATCACCACAAGGTCATTTTTTTTCTTTAATCTTTCCCTTTTAGATGAAATTTTTCTTGCTTAAACAGACGAATCTTCCACCTTGATGTTACAATTTCACTTCTCTTTCAACCTGTGTCATTCTCCCTTGACCACCGCATTACTACCCACCGACCCTGGTTCTGGTAGTGGCACGACTGATGTCTTTCCACCATTTGATCTCTCTTCTAATTCAGTAGTTTGTTCATCAACCTTTCAACCATGGTCTTTCTTCTTTTTATTCATAGATTCGAGTGGGCGATCTCCGAGAGAAACCATTGCAATCTGCCGTCGCTTATGGCGTCCTTGTGAAAGAGGTGGTAACCCAGGAAGGTGTTATCTATCCTCTTTACCAACACGAAATCACCTTTACAGTCGACTGCATGGAAGGTGACATGTGCATGATGTGGCCCGTCCTGCTCACCCACAGGATCACAAGTTCCAGTCCTTTCTGGCAAATCAAAGAAGCCGATATCAACTCGGAGAAGTTTGAAATAATTATCTTTCTCGAAGGTAAGAGAATGACTCAGTTGTTAAGTTCAAATCTAATCGATTTCTTGTCGCTAAGATTTAGGGATATGTGCGTTGTGGTGCAGTGGCTATCGGCTGGGAACGAGAAATCGGGGTGCTGAGTTTGAATTCTAGTTTAATTCCTTGCATTCACTTACGCGCAAATACCCTTGGGAAAGATATCAATCCGTCTCTTCCCTCCAGTTATGGGTTAAATAACAGGACAGATTGGGTTCTATAGCCTTGGCTTGAAACCAGTCTACTGCAGAAAAGAATAGTAACCTACTGCAGGATAATCTTCGGAACGACAAATCGGGGAGCCGAGTTTGAATTCTAGTTTAATTCCTTGCATTCACTTACACGCAAATACCCTTTTGAAAGGCATTAATCCGTCTCTTCCCTCCAATTATGGGTTAAATAACAGGACAGATTGGGTTCTATAGCCTTGGCTTTAAACCAGTCTAATGCAGAAATTAATAGCAACCTACTGCGTGATAATCTTTTGCTCAGTCAGTCATGTCTCTTTCGAGACATGATCGCCCAAAGCGTGTATCACATACGGCACTGACTGACAAGTGGCTTAATGGTTTTTCTTCACAGAAAATGGGATCGGCCGACCGGTTTCAAATTAGGTTTAAATCATTTGAGTTCACATGACATCCAAGCTCTTAATGGACGCAACTTTTTTTCGTACAGAGGGGAATTCAGTAATGTACCTTTGTTTGGGATGCGCGTTGTGGTGCAGTGGCTATCGACTCGGAAAGACAAATCGGGGAGCTGAGTTCGATTTCCAGTTGAATTTCTTACATTCACTTACGCACAAATACCCTTGGGAAAGGTATTAATCCGTCTATTCCTTCCAGTTATGGGCTAAATATCAGGACAGATTGAGTTCTATTGCCTTGGTCGGCAACCAGTCTACCACAGAAAGCAATGGCAACCTACTGCGGGATAATCTTCTACCCAGTCAGTCATGTCTCTTTCGAGACATGATCGCCCAAGCGTGTTTCACGTATGGCACTTAAGTCCACTATAAGGTTGTATGAGAAACTGGTCCCCAACCCTAAAATTGTTTAAATATTGAAATTTTTACAATTTTCTTTTGTCATTCGTAAAGTTTAATGTGTAAAAGATAATATTGCACTGAAAAAAGTCCAAAAAATTTGATAATGAACACATTTACAGGTTGCGGTAATGTCGTACCGGCGACCGGTTTCAAAATGGAGGCTCGATTTAGTATAACGTTGTATGAGAAACTGGTAACTCACCCCACCCCTGAAAATGTTTAAATATTGAAATTTTTAAAAATTTTTTGTCAATCGTAAAGCTAAGTGGGTAATCGATAAGACTGAGCTGAAAAAAGTAAAAAAAAATGAAAAACAACGAAATTAAACGTGGTGGTAGTCTGCTTCAGGTCCGCTGAGTATTGTTTTATTAACACCTGAATAATATTTTTATAAATGTGTGTATTATCATATGTATATTTATTAATTCACATAACTGTGTGTGTATGCGTGTGTGTGTGTGTGTGTGTGTGTGTGTGTGTGTGTGTGTGTGTGTGTGTGATAGTAGCCAAAACAAAAGTGTAGATAAAGAGACAAAGATGAAAAGCTACAGTAGAAATGGTTTGCCTTGGGCAAGGTAGCCTGACGGATCCCAACCTTCTCCATACTGGTTTGAGTTCAGAGTTTTTTCTTCTCCTAGACTGGCTGCCATCCAAGGCTATAGAGCCAAGTCTGTACGAAATGCCTCGTTTATAGAATTCCATACGTATATGGCTTAGGGGTTAGCAATTTCGACTAACACCAAATCGGTCAAGTTTTGATCACGACCAGAAGCAAGTAGATGTCTAGCCACACTGATGAGCTGTGATACAGCGAAACAATCTCTTATGTGGATGATGAATATATATAGACGCCTAAAACTTTAAAATTTTAGAGGCACTACATATCAGAAGTAAAAAACCTCTTATCAATCACACAGCTTACCAAGTTTCTGGACATGTAGTTAGTTGTGTTTTGAGGGTTTATTTGAAATATAATTAAGGTAAATAATTATTTGCCTCTGAGTAATTTGATAATTTACATAATTAGTTCCTTCGAAGTTCAAATTCTCTAACGTATTTTTACGGCATTTAAAATCTTTACAACCAAGTATTCCATATAATCCACGCATCTACGTGAGCAAATATCTTCACGTGTGCATGTTGTTATTACTGCCTTTGAATTTAAAAATTTTTCATAACGTTTATTTATTTTCTTTAAAAAAATGTTGTAACACTTTTCCTGCTACAAGGCAATATTTGATTTTTAAACTGTAATATAGTCCCTGATGATGAACGATGACGTTCGTAAGTACTAGGACAACCTTTGGACAATTTTTATACAAATATAATTCGGAAATAAAAAGTCTAATCAGAAAATATGAAAACATTCGAAAGAAAATATATAAGACTATGTTGTCTCTATCGTTTAACACAACTTGTTTAATATATATATATTTTTCTAAATATTTACTGTTAAATATAAGAGCCATCTTCAAAGAGGTTATTAAGACGGTAACACAATTACTTAGAACCAAATTAATAAAAAATTATCCACATGTTGGAGAATTTCTGTCTTTATTTTCAACTGAAATTAAAGCCAAAATACGACGTTTAGAACGGCTCATGATTAAACATAATAGACATTCATTGTCTCTTATATTTAACAGTATATGTTTAGAAAATTATTTGCTACCTCGATACTATATATATATATATATATATATATATATATATATATATATATATATATATATAGTATCGAGGTAGTACTAGTACCCTTGGGAAAGGTATTAATCCGTCCGTTCCCTCCAATTATGGGTTAAATCATTGAGGTCTGCTGTTCATGCGATCTGTGGCGGATTTCTGCACCGATTGTTTGTTATCAGCGGTTCCAAAAAGTGTGGATGGTGCTACACAATGCCTTCACCACTATAAACAAATCTTTGTGTGGATGTCTTACTAAGGTTAGACCCTCATACATCGAAATCGATGGGAGAGTCCATAATATATATATATATATATATATATATATATATATATATATATATATATATTATTGCATGTTTTCTTTTATTTACTATATATATATAGTATGTAAAAGATACTATATAAATATATATATATATATTCTTGCATGTTTTCTTTTATATACTATATATATATATATATAGTATGTAAAAGATACTATATATATATATATATATATATATATATATATATATATTCTTGCATGTTTTCTTTTTGCTGGAGATAAGAATTTTTCTTTTTACTTTTCAACCGCTTCACTGGCTATTTTCAAAGATTTTATTTTTATGATGTTGTTATCTTATCCTTATGTTTTAACTGTAACGTAATTTATTTTGTTTTTGAAAAGAAGCGTTCTTAAAAGCTATCACGTGACATCGCGTGAGCGTCTGTCTATTTTTTTTTTTTTTACTTTCAAATCTCCATTTCCACTGTTAAATAAATGTAAGGTTGATGGCAGTAGAAAATTGTTTGATATACAGTGCCTCTTGTATAGCTAGACATAGTGACTTAAATAGTATTTTTGTATTTTCATTTCTCAAAAATTTAAAACCAAACTTTTTAAGTGTTCTTGAAAATTATGGGTTAATAAATGGCTTAATTAATCGGAAAAGTAAAATCCTGGAAAAATTAAATAAAAAATAAATAAAATGTCGGTCGTTTTTAACGATATATATATATATATATATATATATATATATATATATATATATATATATATAGGAAAAACTACTAAAATGTTGTAAGTTAAAAATGTATTTTTTTGACAGTATTTATTTATTTCTATTATTATATATATATATTTGATATTTCAGACCAAGCCTCGACCTTTCATCAGATTTTGTTTCTGATGAAAGGCCGAGTCCGGTGTGAAATATCAAATATATATATATAATAATAGAAATAAATAAATACTGTCAAAAAATACATTTTTAACTTAAAGTTTTTAGTGGTTTTTCCTATACATATTAAGACAGTATACGTGGATTATCATTATGCTATATATATATATATATATATATATATATATATATTAAATATATTAAAGAACAGAACACACGCCACTTACTTGCTACTCAGGTTTAGACCACGCAGGTCTCTTCAAACAAGCCAGTCCTGAAGAGATCAGCAAGGTCGAAACCTGGGTAGCAAGTAAGTGGTGTGTGTTCTGTTCTTTAACATTGTTAGTTATGCATATTCAATTCATTTATATATATTGCTTCGCCGATCTTGGACTAACGTGGATTCTTGTAGCAGTTATACTCACTGACTGAGGAGACGAAATGAGGGGTTTAAATACGTTTCAATGTGGCTCAACTGACCTAGGCCGGAAAATTGTCTCGTGCCAATCAAATTGCAAATTTTTAGAAAAATAAAGGAAGCTAGTTGTAGCCACCTTTCTACTATAAGTGCGCAAAATATGGTTAGTGAAAATATAACGATAAGTAAATTGTCGCTAGACTGCGTTATGTAAATTGTCTTATACTAAGGAAGTAGTATTTTATATCCAATTATATTACGAGTTTATATAAAATGTATGCAAATAAATTAATGATTGTTTCTTTTTTGGTGAGGAGTACCGAACAATGGCTACTTCCGGTTTCTAATAAAGACAGAAAAGTAATTTAAAATTATGAAATATAATTTCACGGAAAAGGGGAACCAGAGGATAGTATTTTAAAAAATATCACCGAAATGACTCACAGAATTATTAATATCGACCATGCTGTTTTAGATCACCCTAATAACAAAGTATCACGAAGCTACGTTAAATTCGTGTTCACGTTTGGCAAAATAACAAGGGAGATAATTATGTTACATCTGTTGGTAAGGAATTTAGCGTTATTTCCCCTGTATTATAAGACAGGATTCAGTCAGTTAAGTGCCATACGTGATATACGTGTCTTTCGAGACATGACTGGGCAGAAGATTATCCAGCAGTAGGTTGCCATTGCTTTCTGCGGTAGACTGGTTGCCGACCAAGGCTATAGAGTCCAATCTGTCCTGTTATTTAACCCATAATTGGAAGGAAAAGACGGATTAATACCTTTCCCAAGGATATTTGCGCGTAACTGAATACAATTATTAAGTGAATACAATTATTTTAAATATCTTCTATTCATAATGAAAATAGGTTAATTTAAATTTTCTAATTAAAATAAAATAATTTCTCCAGATACTGCTCTGTTTTTAATTTTTTAATTACACTTTTATTTTTTCATTTTGCTTTTTTCTTTCTGTAAGATAAAATGGTGGGTCTCTATAGTAACATTCAGATTACTTTTGGTAACATTGTTGTAAGGCTTTTATTTATAAAATAACTTAACAGATTTTTAGTTAGGTACCTCCACACATTTTTGATAACTAACTTTTAAATTGAATTTTTAAAAATAAAAAAAAGTTTTCTTGAAACTTTCATTTTAGTTTTAATAGAAATTTAGATGATTAAATTTACTATTTACAGTAAGCACAAAACACATATTTCAAACAGAAATTATATTGATTGGAATCTAAAATTTTGAAATTTTTTTAATTTTTCAAATTTTTGGTCATTTTTTAATGATCGACACATTTGCAAACAAAAGTTAATTCTCGGTTTTAAAAATGTTTCAAAAATAAATTATACTTCTGTGACACACTATTTTTGGAAAATTAGCAAATTTAATGTTAAATTAATCTGATTTACACTAGTATTACTTATTTATAGCATGAAATTTAAAATAAAATTATTTCTTAAACACAGAGTTCAACTTTCTGACCTTTCCACCGGATGTGTTGACAGATTTATGGATGCCAGATGAGATAAGATAAGATAAAAGTGTCAGGCGTTCACAAGTGACATAATTGTACATTTTTTTCGGGTAAGGGGAAGCAACTCTGACACACATGACCTCTTAATTTTCACATAGAAATTGCCATACAAAAAACTTCAAGTACACGCAAGAAAAAATTGTAGATTATTTTAACAATAGGGAGGCACAACGATTTGCATTAAACTTCTTAATTTTCGATTAGTAAATATAATCTTCGCTTAATCATGTTATAAACTAACCCCAACAAATCTTTGAAGTATTTATAAAATATTTTTGAAATTTTATGAACTATTTTAATTAAGAAAAAAGAAAACAACTCTTTTAAAATTTCATTATTAATCGAAAAAAATGTTTTGCCGACTATAATGTTCTTAATTTTTATTGTTTATTTAAGCAATTAAAATTTTAATCTAATTAAATAATGTCATAGTTATATTGCATTTTTTATTTTAATATTAGGAGCAGACCTTCGGAAATTGAGGCAAAATTTTCAAAAAATAATAGATTATTTACATTCCCCAATGAGTCCTGTGTTTAACTAATAAAACCAATTTACGCAAAAAAAATTAATTTAATTTTAATTTCTTAAAATTTTATGAATTTACGTGGAGGGGGTTGTAATAGATGTAAAAAAATTATATTTTTACCCAGATTTCTAAAAAATAGTAATTTTTAAAATAATTTCATTCATTTGTGAATAAGCCCTGAAAGTTTCATTAAAGTTCGGCAATTATTTGATTTTTGTGAGAATTTCTAAATTAATATGTTTGTCATCGAAAAAAAACTGAGTTATGTAATATTACATTTTCCATTGTAAAAACAAATTTTTTTTTACCAAAATTTCCAACGTGTTAGAAGGGATTAAAACAAATAAAATAATTAAAAGTAATTTGATTTTTCCTTTTAATAATAAACATTTTGATGGAAAAATACGTTTTTTTTTTCCTAAGTTTGGGGTCTTATTTATCCATACTATGCTTGGTTTTTTAACGATTTAGTGGCGGTACCTATTTTTAATACATATACTGCTTGATGATACACTCGTCAAACCAGCATCTTAAGACTTTTTTAATTGTTTTTTAAGGTGTTGTTGAGGCAACAGGTGAAATGTGTCAAGCCAGGACGTCCTACACACAGCAAGAAGTCTTTTGGGGTTACCGTTTTCAGCAATTAATGGAATTTGACCGGGAAAAAAAGCGTTGGTCTGTTGATTTCACCCACTTTGACCAAATTAAAAGTTTTCCAACGCCATTATTGAGTGCTAAGGACATGTCAGCCGTTTTCGAAGGTAAGAAAAAAGGGGAGAACACTTCATACATTTTGTAGTCAAAAGTGAGACATTTTTATTTTTCAAGGTATTTTTTAATCATTTCACCCACCCAAGCAAGGCAATGACGTCACTAGGAAGTAAAGGGTCACTTAGTGTTAGAAAATATGAGAAAAACTAGTATTAAGAAGAGAAGGTAATAAAAAAGGTATTAAGAAGACGTGAAAAGGAAATTAATACTGAGCATCAGGAAGAGACAGCTGAAGTTCCTGGGACATGCAATGAGGAAAGAGGGCTTGAAGAACTTGATACTAACAGGCCAGATAGAGGGGAAAAAGAGACAGGGGAAAGTAGCGGATAACATATTTGAAGAAAAACGCAAACACATTTTTTATTTATCGTTGTTTCTGTCCCAAATCATATTTTGGCTCTCACAAAACTACAATTTTATTCTTTTGATGTAAATACACTCTCTGTTTTGACAATGGCAGCATTCTTCTGCCATTGTTTTATATATCCTGACTTTGAAACCGTTGCCTTTGACTGAAATAGTATTTCGTTAATGTAAATACATTTTGTTTACCTGCCTGCATTCCTGCTTTTGAGCGAAATTATATTCTGTGAATCAAACACTTCCACATTATTGGAACGCCTCAGGTGTCAGACAATAAACACAGGGGAGGTAGTGCTTGAAGAGTGGATGGCACCCTGCGGCTTTAGCGAATATAATTGGCAGAGAAGCGAACCTAACATCCAGTCAGCACACGATACTCGCATATTGAGAGCTGCTCTACCTTTATTGCTTGAGCATTTATATGAGTCCCCATGCCTTATCTATGCTAATTCGAAAGTCATTTACATATCACTACAGCTTTTAAACTCACTGAGTCAAATATCGCCTTCCAGTCGGAAACACCAACGACATTGTTGCAAAAACGTTTTTCATTTCTTCTTAAATTTTAATCATTATTTCACTTTCTCGCCCGTCCTTCTTTTAACTTAAAAAACAAAAAAAAAACATTTCAATAAACGCATTTATACACTTTTCAAAACTCTTTTTTCCCCGCCAACAGTTCTTATAATACAACAAAAAAAAACCCAGAAGACTGCTATCTTCTTACTCCACCTGTTCCTGAGTATGGTGGAGTCACTTGTTCATTTTATAGTAACCACTCTTTTTCGTTTTCTGACGACAAGCAAACATCACCGGCAACAATGCGATGGAAAAATGAAAGTTTGTCGTTGCTGGTTAAAAGACTGCTGCTGATGTTGGAATGTTGTGTTCCGATCTCAAGCAAATCTCAAGGGACCCAAATTCCATCTTTGCAAGGTTTTGTCATTCGTTTGAGATATTAGTGAGAAATTGATCATGACAGGCTTATGTTTGCGTCAAATGCTTTGAAAATGAATCCAATTCAACAGACCGCTTCAAAAGTTTTTCAGAGTGGGTCGTCTTCCAGCGCAAGGCTTATTGGATGTTGGTTGGTTGTTTTTATTTTTATAGCATATCAACCTCGGCGGGTCATTTATTGCCAACTAAATTTTATTTATTTATTGCTGGTAATACCTTTTTCTTTCAAATCACCCGGTTCACACTCCACCCATGTCTATTGAACAGGTTAAGAGGCTCATCCCTTGTCCCCTGTTTAGGATGTGGTTTCCAGCTTTATCTTTTCCAATTTTTTCACTATTACGTAGCCCCCTGCACATCAGTGGCGTTACCGCCTTGCTCGGGGTGATACGATTAAAAAAAACAATTTTATTGTTGTTTTTATATAAGTTTTATGTCTAGTAATACTATTTTTCTTTTCGAGTATCAAGATTCACTGGGATTTGGTTTTTTTATGGGCAGGGTCCCCAAGTCCTACCCTGTTATTTAACCCATAACTGAAAAGGGGAAGGGACGGATTAATACCTTTCCCAAGGGTACCAGTGCTTAAGCGAATGCAGAGTATTCGACTGGAATTCGAACTCGGCTCACCGATTCCTCTTTACGAGCCGATATCCACTGCACCACAGCGCACATCCGTCACTAAACGCTTACAGCACCTGGTATTCCCAAGCGGTTACCCATCTAAGTACTGACTAGGCTCAACGTTGCTTAACTTCGGTGATCGAGCGAGAACCGGTGTATTCAACGTGATAGGCCGTAAGCCCCTTATCGAATGTGACACAGATGCTATTTTTAAAATAAAGCGTCATTGCATCCGTATACGCTGCTCAATTTTTTTAATTACATCTGTATTACTTTTACAGAATCTCATATAGTAAGCAATGGCGAATATGCTTTATTTTAAAGTTTTAATCCTCCATGAGATTAAACTCTGAAATACACTATAAACGAGAGATTCTCTAATTCTGCAAACAATTTTAAACCATTTGAGGTGCCGTAAGCGTTTAGTGACGGATGTGCGTTGTGGTGCAGTGGATATCGACTCGGAAAGAGAAATTGGTGAGCCGAGTTCGAATTCCAGTAGAATACCCTGCATTCGCTTAAGCACTGGTACATTTGGGAAAGGTATTAATCCGTCCCTTCCCCCCAGTTATGGGTTAAATAACAGGGTAGGACTTGGGGACCCTGCCTATAAAAAAAAACAAATCCCAGTGAATCTTGATACAAGAAAAGAAAAAAAGTATTACTAGACATAAAACTTATATAAAAACAACAATAAAATTGTTGAAAGAAAAAAGTATTACCAGCAATAAATAAATAAAATTTAGTTGGCAATAAAAGACCCGCCGAAGTCGATATTTTTTTTTTAATCATATCACCCCAAGCAGGGCGGTAACGCCACTGATGCGCAGGGAGCTACGTAAGCGTGAAAAGATTGGAAAAGAGAAAGCCGGAAACCACATCCTAAACAGGGAACAAGGGATGAGCCTCTTCACCGGTTCAATAGACGTGGGTGGAGTGTGAACCGGTCGATAGTTTAGACTATCTACTCCAATTAAAAAAAAAAAGAGTAAAAAGATTGGAAAAGAGAAAGCCGGAAACCACATCCTAAACAGGGAACAAGGGATGAGCCTCTTCGCCTGTTCAATAGACGTGGGTGGAGTGTAAACCGGTCGATAGTTTAGCGATATGCCATAAAAACAATACCAAAAAATACCATTTGACCTTGTTTCTGCCTTGGTTGGTTGAGATTATCTATAGCTGAGAAATACTTAATTACTTTCATATCCCCCTCGTAGAAAAGATGATTCTAGACGCAGTTTCATGCTATTCGAACTTATTTCTGTCTTATTTGGTGAACACATCATTTATCGCGATGAAAATACATAATTATTTCTTGGAAAACGCTATATTTTAAAATGTACGTTGTGGTGCAGTGGATATCAGTTTGGAACGAAAAATCGGGAACAGATTTCGAATTCTAGCTGAATTCATTGTATTCACTTACGCGCAAATACCCTTCGGAAAGGTATTAATCTGTTTCTTCCCTCCAGTTATGGGTTCAATAACAGGACAGATTGGGTTCTATAGCCTTGGTTGGCAATCACTCTACCGCAGAAAGTAATGGCAACCTATTGCGAGAAAATCTTCTGCCCAGTCAGTCATGTTTCGAAAGAGACATGATCGCCCAAGCGTGTATTAAGTATGGCACTTAACTGACTGAACATATTTTTGGCACTCCAACATTTTCCTCATAATTAAAACTTGGGTCAGTGACAACGTATCTATTATGGTTTCTGAAGCCCGTTTTATACGTTATTTCAAATATCTTTTTCTTCAGGTTCCAGTGTGCTCAAGAACTTACAGTTTTCAGGTCAATTATCTAATAGCATTTCTCGCCGCACCCAACACTTACTCGACACGATGATAATTGCCAACTGTCCCAGCGTTCCAGCCACTATCCCTGTGGGACTAATGGACGATGACCAGAAACACTTGTTTGAAAAACGAGAAAGAAGGTAAAGCTATAAATTACATTGATTAAATCGGGGTTAATTACAGAATGTCTTTCATATCATCGTCTTTATAAAATTTCAGGAAAATCTCATAGAGAAAGGTCATTAAAATGATAATCGTGTTTGTGTACGTTGTTGGGCACGAGTGTGTGTTTATAGATAAACTAGCAGTTTCACTCGGGTAGTTTAAGGAATAATAAGAATAAAAAGCATATGATGAATTTACATAGCAAATACTTACACAACGTTCACCCTCGTCACTTTTATAGATATAGATAACAATGTAGAATGTCTCTATTGGATTAGGGTGGGAGGGGGAAGGGCAACATATATGGATATTGATAATATAAAGTGGGGTGATCGATTCTATATTATAATCAATACATAAACTGATCCCTGACTTTGTGGGTGATAATATATATTTTTCTACCCCTAATTTTGGCTTTCTGAAAAATTTCAAGGTGTCGTTAGCGTTCTAAAATTTTTATCTACATCTGAGCGCAACTCCCGTCGAGCTAGACCACAAAATGTAAACGCTAAGTCGAATCTGTCAAACTAACAAATACTTACACAACGTCCACCCTCGTCACTTTTATAGATATAGATATAACATTTTTTTTAATGAAGAAACACACCCCTTGCTAATCATTCTGTGTGCCAAAATTAACCTGTCAGCACGTCCGATCCGTTTGTAGATTTGGGGCCTGGATTTTAGGTTCTCCCATCCTGATGTAGTCCACCTCCATCACAGTGGGTGGCCCTAGTGTTTGAACTTCCCAGATCAGTTACCACAGACGAATTTGATTGAAGGAAAGTTGAGTTGCGGTTTTTCAGGGTTCCAAAATCTCTTTTTAAGCCATTTGCACTCATGGCTCGCATGTTGGCATTTGATCACCACCAGCATGGTAAGTTGAATGAAGAAATCTGATATTAGATAAACCGAAAACTCCTAAGGATCCCAGTGCAACATCACTGATGATGTCGCCGCGGTCACCTAAACTCGAGGAAAGAAACTAAACCCCACACTTATTGTTTCCTTTGGTCACATCATAACCGGAAGCAAATATAAAAATGGATGTCATTTGCTCGAAAACTGGCTTCACTGAAGTTAAATCGAATTTTTACGTCGTGGAATTGTTCGAAAATTTAGCGCTAGAAAATTAAAGGGAGATAACTTTTATATTTGAAATCTTTTGGTATAATTATGTATCGTTTGTGCGTTGTGGTGCATTGAATATCGACTCGGAACGATAAATCGGGGAGCCGAGTTCGAATTCCAGTTGAATTCATCGCATTCACTTACGCGCAAATACCCTTGGGAAAGGTATTAATCCGTCTCTTTCTTCCAGTTATAGGTTAAATAACAGGACAGATTGGGTTATATGGCCTTGGCTGGCAACCAGTCTATCGCAGAAAGCAATGGCAACCTACTGCGGGATAATCTTCTGCCCAGTCAGTCATGTCTCTTTCGAGACATGATCGCCCAAGCGTGTTTCACGTGTGGCACTTAACTAACTGACTGATGTATCTTTTAAAAATGACACCCTTTAAATTCAAGAGTTTTTTACGATAATGAATACCATTATCACTGAAATCTCCCTTCACGTAATAATGTTTCTTCATATTTTGGTTTTATTCGAAAAATATTTAAAATGAGATTTTTAAAAAGTTTAAAAACAAAGTCATTTCTTTGTCCTATCCAAAATACATGCGTAAATTTATTAATATTTATTTTTTAAAAAAGTTTTCGGTATTTATTCATGTCACTATTTTTATTTATTTTTATTCTTATTTGGATGTTTTCTGTTAATTCGCAACAAATATTAATTCACCTCAAAATAAAAAATACTAAAACTCACACCAACGAAATTCTCCTAGAGCGAAGTCCTTCCATTGCTCTCCGTTTGGGTTGATCTAGGCGACATGGTTGTGCTTTTTCTAAGTGTGGGGGTCTACATTCGCGCTCACCCGATAAATAAATCAAAAACAGTTTCCCCATCCCTTTTTTTTTAAATTGTAAATTAAATTCTTGTAAATACCTCGAATATCATCTTCCTCAACGAAATGTAAATAACTTCTTGATTTTTGATAATTTTTCATTCTGAGGGTTGGAATTGTTGCGAAACAAGCTAAACAAATTTTGATTTATAATTTCAAAAATGAATGCCAAACATTTAATAACAAAACAGAACTTATAATTTCTTGGTGTGAATTCATATTTGCGATAAGTAATTTTACATTATTTGGGGCAAATTAAAAGATCCCGTTATTTTTATTTATATTTTATTTTTGCTGTTCGAAAGAAAAGACAATTTTCTAGCTTAAATAGTTTTAACATTAAATAACCCTCTTAAAAAATCAAACTTGTTAATCATTCATTGACATGAATAAGTAAAAATTAAGTCAGTAGGTGTAGTGCAATGGCAGGTGTATCTGAAAGTGAAAGATTGAAGAGAAGAGTTCAAATTAGAGTCAAATTCGTGGGAATGGTATGAATTCATTTCTTCGACCTCCCATCAGCTATGGATTGAATAGCAAGACAAACTTGGGTGGCAAACAGCCTACCGGGGAAAGAAATAGCAACCTACTGAAGGAAAACTTCTGCCTAGACAGTCATGGATCAAAAGAGACATGATCGACCAAGTATGTATTACATACGGCACTTAGTTAACTAACTTCAGTTCACTGGTCACACAAATTTAATAGTAATCTCCTTTTAATTTTCTACTTTCGGATTTTTCGATAAAGTAAAGATACACTTTTCAGAAAAAATGTCATGAAGTGGATTCCATCATTGTTTGTCTTTGTGAAATTAGCAGAAGAATATGTCTAAAAAGATGTATGAATTCAGAAAAAGACGATAATTAAATTCTTTCAGAGGAAAAATTAACATCGACTTAAAGGTAAGCAATTGGTTTTCTGTCGGTTCCAGTATAAAAAAGGCACTACTGTTTGCAAAAGATAAAACTGTCTTGTTTGTATAAATAAGTGAAAATTAATTAATCGAACAGAATAACTTCCAATTTTTATCTATGAAATTATTAAACTGTGAAAATGTTCTAAGAGAAAGTTAGAGTAGTAAAGAGTTTAAATAATTCAGAGTTCGTTTGTTTAGCGAAATGTGATTTGTGCAGAAAAAGATAAGTCTGTGTTTTACTGTGTGTATCAACATTAGTGGTAACGTTATTGTTTCTCTCTTTCTTTTTTGTGGATGGCGAGTAAGTAAAAAGGAAGAAGTAGAGATTTAAAAAAAAAAAGGAGCACGAGAGAAAAAGTGAAAGGGTGCGAATGTGAGTTGCCGGGACAGCTGTGTCCGCTCGACGTCCTGATATTTTTTTTTTTTTTGCTACATTGTGACTGGTGTTGTCTCTGTTCTCTGCTCCCTTGTCTCTGTTTGAATCAATTTTCTTTATTTATTTATATCAAAAAGAGATTTGATATCGGCTTATTACTTTTTCTCGGTTTGTAAGACGCTCCCTTTTTTTATTGATAGGAATAATTTTCACACAGGCTCGTGAAATTTTGCCTTAGTCTTTTCTTCAGCCCGGACCTAATCTCTTTTTAAAATTGGTCAAAAGTCCACAGTATAATATATGTTCATGTGTGCACGAATGTGGGTTGAGTGGGTGTATGAGTTTGACTTTATTTACTGGGTCGCAACTATCTTTTGAGGGAAAAAGTCTTTCCGGGCAAAATGGGAATGGGGGTTGGCTTTACCCGAGGTCTTGCACTCTATTAGATCATTACTTTGTACTGCTACTAACCCCACATCACATGAAAGGCTGTTTAATTTTAGCAGAAAAGCAACTTCTGGAAAATCTACCTCTTCATGGTTGGTCTCGGGTTCAGTTTATGATAAAAAATCATGACGCCCCAGTAACTCCAGCTACTTTGCTACATGCAAACCCTCAGTCATTCAGTTAAGTACCATACGTGATACACTCTTTGGGCGATCATGTCTCGAAAGTGGCATAACTGACTGGACAGAAAATTATCCCGCAGTAGATTGCCATTGATTTCTGCGGTAGACTGGTTGCCAGGCAAGGCTATATATCCTAATCTGTCCTGTTATTTAACCCATAACTGGAGGGAAGAGACGGATTATTACCTTTCCCCATGGTATTAGCGCACAATTGAGTGCAAGTAATTCAACTGCAATTCGAACTCGGCTCCCCCAATTTCTCGTTCCGAGCCGATAACCATTGCACTACAATGCACATCCTCAGTACGCCCACATAAAAATACTCAGTGGCGTAGAGCTCACCGTGAATTTGCGAGAAGCCGCACTTTTTGAACCTCTAATCGAGAAAACTCCTGTATTTGATATAGGGGAATAGGCTGAAGACTTTTAGGCGGATGGTGAAATGAATCCAAGTAATATACCAAAATCATCAAAAGTTTTGTGCCATCAAACCAATTGGAGATAATGGCACTATAAGCCATTTCGAACAAATCAGAAATCCTGAAATCGAACCTCGAAGATCAAAACGTGAAAAAAAAATGATGCTCTTTTCAAAGATTATGTATTGTAACGTGATAGGAGATCTTTGGAGGGGGAAAGTGTTGTATTATGTAAATTAGTCTTACCTTTACTTACCTGTTATTCAGACTGGAATAGTCCATTTTTTGTTTATAAGTCAGTCAGTCAGTCAGTTAAGTGCCATACGTGATACACGCTTTGGGCGATCATGCCTCGAAAGAGACATGACTGACTGGGCAGAACTTTATCCCGCAGTAAGTTACCATTGATTTCTGCGGTAGACGGTTGCCAGCCAAGGCTATAGAACCCAGTCTGTCCTATTATTTAACCCATAACTGGAGGGAAGAGACGTATTAATACCTTTCCCAAGGGTATTTGTGCGGAAGTGAATGCAAAGAGTTAAACTGGAATTCGAACTCAGCTCCCTGATTTGTCGTTCCGAATCGATATCCACTGCACCACAAAGCAAATCTATGTTTATAAGTAATCTATTCAAATGGTAGGTCGTAATTGTGGCAAAAAGCCTACTCTGTTGCAAGGAGTGTTGTCAAATCTTATTCCAGCTGAGAATTAGTATTACTAAATCTAACCAACAATGAAAGCTCCTCTTTTTTTTTTCTTTCTTTTCTTTCTTTTCTTTACTTTTTTTTTTTTTTTTTTTTTTTTTTTTGCATATTTGTAGATCGTCCTTCAAAGGCCTTCGGGGAGATTTTTACGATAATGAATACGTTTATCACTTTTTTATTTGTGTGTTTATTTTATTTTATTTTATTTTATGTTTGTTATTCAATCCCCACAAACAAGTAATCGAAAGATGTCTTGAACAAGGTTTTACGATCATTAGTAATGATGAGTCTCCTTATACTGGGCTAAAAATAATGTGGAGTACAATCACAAAGTTAAAAATTCATAAAAATAATTTTATTGATTTGAAGAATTAGAGAATAGCTGGCTTCATCTAAAGAGTTTTTCTCGGAGAAAAATAGAATAAACAAGCATATGTACGAATGGCAATATATATGTGAATATATATTTCGAAAAAAAATTAAAATTATATTTGAAAATATATTAAAAGCAATAAACCATATATATAACTTTTAACTTAGAGATTACGTACCCGATTCTAGACTTTTATCCTTAATTCTATGGAGAATCATAGATAAATAGATAGTATTGATGAAACGTTAGGATGACCAGTATGGTTTAGTTATTCGTTGTGGCTATAAACGAGAGGCCAAGTTTTATTAACTATAACAACACTTTTATTTTTGTCGTTGACTCCATTAGTTTACATATTTCATTATATGTGAAAGTTCATCATTCTTTGTGTATTTCGGTGTTGAGGTTATAAAGAGTTTAAGGTGAATATGTCATATTTAGTTTTATGTATGTGTCCGGTGTAACGTAGTAGCAGGTCGTTGTTGGCGTGTGTTATGTTATAATCTGTTCCGGTATTTGTTTATTGAATTAATTCTTGGTTTTCTGTATATTCTTGTCTTGTGTGAATATCGTTTCAACACAACAGGTCTTCATTTGGCTGGTTGGCATTGGTTGAATTTCCGACAGCAATGTAGCGAGGCTTCACACACACGCACGTGTGTGCAGACTGTGCCACTTAAGAGAGAAAAGAAGTGGATTGTGCACGTATTCGCGCTTCTTTTATATTTTCGTAACGCCTACGCGTTTCTGCATTGATTTTGGTGGGAGCATTAGTGATTGGTTGGCCTTCGCATGACGACAGTTGACCAAGTAAGTTATGTCTGGGTTATAGAAAAGAAGAAAAGGATATATGTGTAGAGAGAAAAAGTGAGAGAGTTTTTCAGTCATTCTATCCGTAAAGAAGAAAGGGTATATTTCAATACTCTTACTACTATTCACCATAGATAGATAGATAGATAGATAGATAGATAGATAGATAGATAGATAGATAGATAGATAGATAGAACAGACTTAGATAGATAGATAGATAGATAGATAGATAGATAGATAGATAGATAGAACAGACTTAGATAGATAGATAGATAGATAGATAGATATAGAACAGACTTAGATAGATAGATAGATAGATAGATAGATAGATATGAACAGACTTAGATAGATAGATAGATATGAACAGACTTAGATAGATAGATAGATAGATGACAGATAGATAGATAGATAGATAGATAGATAGATAGATAGATAGATAGATATGAATAGACTTAGATAGATAGATAGATAGATAGATAGATAGATAGATAGATAGATAGATAGATAGATCGATCTTTAAGAATAAAAAAGAAATATTTAATATACAATGGTTTATTTAAGTTAAGATAGGAAATCGAAAGACTACAAAAATAAGGATTTGTCTTTTTATATGTGCGTTGTGGTGCATTGGATATCGGCTCAGAACGAGAAATCAGATAGCCGAGTTCGAATTCCAGCTGAATTCATTGCATTCACTTACGCGCAAATACCCTTGGGAAAGGTATTAATCCGTTTATTCCTTCCAGTTATGGGTTAAATAACAGGCCAGATTGGGTTCTATAGCCTTGGTCGGCAACCAGTCTACCGCAGAAATCAATGGCAACCTACTGCGGGATAATCTTCTGCCCAGTCAGTCATGTCTCTTTCGAGACATGCTCGCCCAAGCGTGTATCACGTATGGCACTTAGCTGACTGACTTTTTATTTCCGCAGACATATTAATAGCAGAAATCAGCCAAGGGAGATAACTAAGTAATGTCGTAAATACCTAAGGTACTTGAGACACATTACTGTGAAAAATTTCAATCAAGCTTCAGTTGTTTTCAAGCTACGTATTTATTGTTTTACACTGGTGTAGTCAGACACCGCTGTATACGTAGAGACGTGTTTAACTTTTTTTCCCCTGCTACAGTTAATATTATTAGGTGGTGTAATGGTTAGCAAGCTTGTCTCGCTAGAACTATTGCAATTAAGTAGTGAGTTCGATCCTCACTGGGTGCCCCATACTTTCGGCCTTGCGCCACATCTAAGCTGCGCTTAGTAAATTACAATATTATTAAGAATCTGCTTTAATATCAGCATAAAAAATCTAATGAAAGAAAATAAACACCATGTTATTAACAATCATATCATTTTTTTTTCAGGCTTTCAATGTAAAAAGAAAAAAAAAGAATTGGGCAAAAAGGTCGTCTGTTTGGTGTCTGCTTATTGAACGTCACTTCCGGTACAAATTCTTCTTGAAATAGAAGATTTTTATTCTCAGCCAATCAGATTAAATTTGATTTTTATCGGACTTTATTCATTCTTGAGAAATATACATCTCTCTATTTTTATGCAAACAAATAAAAATAAAAAAAATAAAAAAATAAAATGTTTCCCTTCCCACTCAGCCCCACATTTTTATATATCTCAACAGAAAGCCAATGTAAATATTTGTAAATACATTTTTATAAATATAAGTTTTTGTGTTCGTTTTTATTATTGATTTCTTTTGTTTGTGCATCGATTGTCAATGGTTAGGATGGTTGTTGGATTAAACTAAGTTTGGCAAAAAATCGCATTCAGTGAGTATCCATTGACCTCATTAACTGGCAAGATTAACTCTTTTAGTCACTTGTTATTGGTGACTCTTTTCATACTAAATAGTCACCAATAATTTAAAGAAATACTTTAAAACTTGTTTTAAAGTAAAAATGTTTATCGCGGAAAGACTAATGTAGAACGTTAAACAAGAATGAAAAAAACTGGGAGTTAAATAAATGAGTTCTTTTTTGGAATTATGTTCACCCTGTACAAGGCTTAGCAGCCATTCAAGGTAGGATATTATGCAGTTTATGGGGATATTTAGGATTTTAAAGGTTAGGTTAACGATTTATTCTTCTAAAACAAAGTGGTGTAGCATGTCTTGTAGTACCTTTTGCGATCAAAAATTTATAAACAGTTTGAAAATATTCATGCGACAAAAATAAATATAATTTCAGAATTTAAAATATTATGGATTACTTATAATTGCATGCATTAGTCGCAATATAAATAGTTATAAATTATTTTTGACCGATTTTATTATTTTTGCTTTATGTCAAGTCTAAAGAATATAGTAACTAGGGTCTGCAAATAGTGGTAGAGAGTTATCAATGATAATGTTCTGACTTCGAATCCTCGGTTATCTCTCTCTCTCTCTTTATCTCTCTATCTCTCTCTCTCTCTATCTCTCTAGCTCTCTCTCTCTATATATATCTCTGTCTTTATCTCTCTATCTCAATCTCTCTATCTCTCTCTTTCACTCTCTCTATCTCTTTTTCTCTCACTTTCTCTCTCTATATCTCTATCTATCTATCTCTATCTGTCTCTCTCTCTTTCTCTCTCTCCCTCCCTCCCTCTCTCTCTGGACCCTTCTTTGCAGACGGGCTGCTTGCGCCTTTTTTCCAGGAATTCCCTTAAGTGAGGCGCGATTAAAATTTTCATTTCGAAAACGGAATGCACCCCCCCCAATAAAAGAACTCATTTTCTTTCACCCCCAGGCTTGCGTCTTAGTTGAATTTTCGCACTAATCATCATCATTATTTATCCGTCACGCCCAGATGGTGCATAGGGCAGCAACTTTTTGTTGCTGTTTCTGTAACAAACTTTTTTTACAGGCAGGGTTGTTAGCCCTGCATTCAACCTCCAAACCCCAAGTACCGGTGAACCATTCTTGGTCCTTACGTTTACAGCACCTGGTATTCCCAAATGGTCACCCATTTAACTACTGATCAGGCTCGATGTTGCTTAACTTCGGTGATCGAACGGGAACCGGTGTATTCAACACGATATGGCCGTAGACCTTTTTTTTTTTCGCACTGCATGGAATGAAATGATTTTTAAAAACAAATACGTAAAGGAGACAACGGTTATCCCTAGACTTGAACTGGTCAAGATTGTAGTGATCGGGAAGCATCCTCTTGGGTGGGTTCCACAAAGCAGCAGTTCGTGAAAAACGTTTTAAATTTCGTGTGTGTGTGTGTGTGTGTGTCTTTCATTTAGTAAATAAAATTCTCCCTGTATCAAAAGTGATTCGTTGAGTCGCAATTAGTTGTCTCATTATTCTTGGACTGCTACTGATAGCTGATGAGAATGTTTTTGTTGGAGGTGTGGATTACAGAGTAAGAAGCACCGCTCAAGCAAGGTGACAATTCCACCTGAGTGCAAGGTGACAATCCCACCTGGATGCAAGAAGCCACCGGAAGGGAAACAAAAATAAAAGACTTTTAAAGAAACCGGCGACCAAATCCTAAACAGCAAACAATCAATAAACCTCTAATCCTGTTTAAAAGATGGCGGAAAAGAGTGAACCGGAAGACACGCAATTCTTATTCATAGAGAAAATGTAAATAAAAGTAAATAAAAGCTCGGTTTTAGATAGAGACTAGAAATATCGAATTGAAGCAGATTTTATAAAAAATCAAATCCTAAACAAGAAACAATAATAAACCTCTACTCCTGATTAAAAGACTTGTGAGAAGTGTGAACCGGTCGATAGGCGAATCTATCTACTTCTATTGAAAATAGAGTTTAGATGTGTATATATACATTCATTAATTTTTTAAATCATGGTTGGTTGTGGTTTTTACGCAGTGAAATGTCCAGTAAGAACTTTATGCAACACCAGTTTAAAAAAAAAGGTCTACATAACTTGAGTAAAATTCCTGATATAACAGGGATCGAACACCTACCTCTAGCACAACACTGATGAAAAATATGCAACTAATTCTGATTTAAAACAAATCACAAGTAATCACTTCTTTTCGTTATATTTTTATTCAACAAACAGGGGTCGACAAATTAAGGTATGCGAGCAAAATATGGCCTTTCCTCCGATCCACAGACCATGTGTAGCAAGCAATTGTAGGGTTTTATATATAACCCTCTCCTAGCTAGCAGATAATTGAAGTTAGTTACTGCCCTTTGCATAGTTAGGGACAACCGAGATGAATTAAGGGCCTTGCCACGGTTAGATTCAGTCCGTTTCTAAGAAAAGGTCGGAGGAAGACGTGCTGAAACCAAAGTCTAGTCTCGCACCACGGGGAACAAAGATATTCCTCGGGGGTAGCTGATCTCCTGTCCTCACCTTAACGTAAAAGAAGAGTGCAAATCTAATTTTTTGTAAGTAACAGGTTTACGTCCTGTTATATTGTTGTTTTATATTGCTGCATTAAATAAAAATGGTGAACGTATTTTGGAACCCTTTTTTTTTTTTTTTCATTTGCCTTGAGTATAAATTCCACATAAATAAAGCTCTTCGTAATATGTGGGCTGTACTTGTGAATACAATCTTTTGCATAGACAACCAGAAATCCCTTCAAAGAGTCTATCAGAACCTTTTCCAATCAATTCGAGTGCTCCAACCACAACTGGAATTACTGATGTCCTCATGTGCCACAGTTTTGAGATCTCCACTTCAAGATCCTTGGATTTTTAAATTTTTTTGAAGATACATTACAATCTTCAGGGACTGCAATGTCAATAAGAAAGTCCATTCTGTTCTTGTGGTCTTTGATCACTATATCTGGGCGATGGGTTTTGATTGTTCTATTTGTGTGTATTGTTAAGTCTCACGAAATTGTTACAGGTTTTATCGCTGTAACCGGGTCTGGGTGGTGTTCAGACCAGTCTCTTGCAGTTTCCTTCCCGTGAAAGTTGCAGATTTTTGGCACGGATATTGGTCCACTCTGTCATACCGAGGGTGTTAATACTGTACATCCTGATACCAAATGCTTATTATTATTTTTTTAAGATCCTATCTCTGTAAGCGAATCTAAGTGATGTTTACACCAGTTCCTTTCAGTTTACTTGCCGTGAAAGTTGCATATTTTCCAATAAAGATATTGACCCAATCTATCATACCGAGTATTACATTCAGCAAGTGCTAACAAGGTACAATTTAACTTGCATGTCGGGTTAACACAAGTATTTATTACTATTATTATTATTAATAAATATACAGGTAAGAGAGTTTAATTTTAGGATTGGCCACAGAGTGTCGCTGCGGGTAAAGAGTCAGGTAATCATTTGTAGCTGAGTACATTTTTCTTCCGGTTCACTATTTTGCTGTGGTTGAATTTCTGCTCGGCGAAGTACCAATATGCCAGGCTCCACGGTGTACCGAAAGTTGTTAAGCAATCATCACGATCATATCGCGCGCTTCTGTCGGCTATTGTCGGGCATAAACTGCATTTTATCTCATAACGTCAGTCAGTCAGTTAAGTGCCATACAGTTAAGTGCCATACGTTGTTTCGAAAGAGACATGACTGACTGGACAGAAGATTATCCCGCAATAGGTTGCCATTGCTTCCCGCGGTAGACTGGTTACCGACAAAGGCTATAGAACCCAATCTGTCCTGTTATTTGACTCATAGCTAGAAGGGGAAGAGCTGTATTATAATTTTTATGTAGTAATTAGTGGGCGATCAGATTATTTTTTTATAGCAATATAAGAGTAATCCTCCACTTTATACCCAGTAGAAGTTTTAATTATATTTCTATTACATTCAGTCAGTCAGTTAAGTGCCATACGTGATACACGCTTGGGCGATCATGTCTCGAAAGAGACATGACCGCGTGTTCAAATTGTTAGCCAGTGAGACATTGGGGTGGGGGGGGGGTCATTAACATTTTCAGCCGGAAGCAAGACCTTTAGTTTACGAAGCACGATATGACCAACCAATGACGCACGTCAAAAACCAAGTAATACTAACACCTTGTTCTTCTGAAATTACCTTCAGACGAAGTCTTCCCCGACAACAGTTCTCTACGGGCGTAATTCCTCAATCAGCAATCTTTATTTAACAAGAAACGTTTCGCTACTACGATTGCCCTTTGGACTCCTGACAGTTCAGAACGTTAACAAAAACGTCTGAATTTCCGATATATCCCTTTATAGAGGACATTTTTTGACTTTAAAGCAAGTTCCGCTTTCATTTGAACATTTTTATCTCCCGAGGTTAATTTTTTTCAGACTTGAGGCAACAGAAGTGTTGTTCTACAGAAGGATACTGAGAATACCATAACTTGAACATGTGAGTAACGGGGATATTTTAGAGAAAATGTAACCAAAAATTAGAATGAGATAGTTGAAATTTCTCGAGCACATAATGAGAAAAAAGGGCATGGAGAATCTGACACTCACAGGACATATTGCAGACAAGAAACACAGTGGAAAGCAGCAAATAACCTTCCTAACAAGCTTGTACGAATAGCTGTATTACAAGGGCTAGCAAAAATGCAAACTTTACTAAGAACTACAAAGAATAGGAAGCTGTGGAAAGCCATGACCACCCACGATCTAAAGAGATACCGCACATAGAAGTAGAAACTTAATTTTCATTAGGGTATCCGAAGAACATTTTTCAGCAATTCTACACGTCCCTCTTTTCGTTTTACATGAATATATCCTAAATAAAGAAATTCTGTTTCAATTCCACACTGAATAAGACTACATTTTGGTACCTTGAATTTTGGCACTGTTACGTGTAAAGTGTAAGAAAAGGAAAACAAAAATGATTGACTAAAACTCAGAGATAAATCACAGACAAATATTTAATTTACAAAACACACCAAATAAAATATTTACAAATATACATTTTTTGTTGCATTCAAAACAAGAAACATAGAGTTTACTACTGGCGAATGTTACGAGGAGAGAAGGGGAAGGTAAGGTTTCAAATATCTTTACCCAGTTAAGTTGGCGAGGAAGTTAAGTGCTATACTTTTTTTTTTTTTTTTTGTTTGTTTTTTTTTTGTTTTTTGTTTTTTGGAAATCCTCAAATGAGTATATAAAGAATAATTTTAAGTATGGTCAATGAAAGAGTAACAAAATATGTATTTACCCTTTTTGTTCCATGAAGTTCTCTTTCAGGTTTTAGTTGGTCGGCAACTTTTCTTACAGATTCTTTCGGCTGGATATAAATCCTTGAATCACAACCGGTGTTGATAACAACAGAAAACCCTGGTAACAACTGACTACTTACTGCCCAAAACCTATTTTTATAGGGGTTGGCACCTAAGTTGCATATTTCTAGAACTTTTAGAACTCTCTAGATTTTACTGGAACGTTCTGGCATCTTACAAACGTTCTATTTCTAATTTCCTTATTTTTACGACTACTTCATGAATTAAAACTTTTTTGTAATAACGCATAGGACTCAATAGAATCCATTACTATAACTTTTTATACATTATTAATATTATTGTTATATATAAATGTATCCTCGTAACAGTACCCTGAATTTTGGTACCCTGAATGTACTTACCGTAAAGTCAAGTTTTCCAACCTAAAAAAAATCCTTTCAAGCCTAGGATCGGGTATGAGTGGCAAACCTATATCATAGAGTTGTGTAGGGACCTCGATTATGTTTATCAAATTGGTCTTGTGCCAAACATAACATAACTCCCAACATTTTAAATTTGTGAGAAGGTTGAAAAGTTAAAACTGTCCAATGTTCCATGAAAAAGTTAGAGTAGTAAAAAGTTTAAAGAATTCAGAGTTCGTTTGATATAGTGAAATGTTATTTGTGCAGAAAAAGATAATTCTATGTTTCATTGTGTGTATCAGCAAATAATAGCAACGTCTTTGTTCATCTCTTTTTTTTTTTTTTTTTTGTGGACGGTGAGTAGGTGAAGAGAAAAAAGGAGAGACAAAGAAAGCAGCACGAGAAAGAAAGTGAAAAGGTGCTAATGAGAGGTCTCCGGAACAGTTGTGTCCAAACGGCGGCCTAAAATTTCTACTACATTGTGACTTGTGTTCTCTGTTCCCCTGTCTTCAACTTTATTTATTTATTTATTTATTTATTTAATTATTTATACCAAAAGCGACTTTACGTCGGTTTGTTACTTTTTCTCAGTTTGTAAGTCGCTTTTTTCTTTCTGTTGGTCAGAATACACTTCACACAAGCTCGCTAAATTTTGGTTTTTTCTTTAAATCCGAGGCAATTCCATTTTTTTATTAGTCAAAATAAAATAGATTTCACACTGACTCGCGAATTTCAAAACAGTGAAGAAAAGAGACATTTTTATTTCGTCTTCACCACAGTTGTAAACAAATGTGAAAGCTCCCCTAACAATTGTACTCTACTTACCATACCTCCAGCAAGCTTCCACAAAAATATATCCCATTAAAACTCATGCTTGGTGAATATATTTGGCATGTTAACATAGAGATTGATATAAAATAATAAAATAGTTTCACAAATTCAGTATTCTATTAATGTTACATCGCGCCCAACAGATGACGCAGTAAATGATCACTAAGTCATACTGATACAATATGCGGCTCGTATCGGTGTGTGTTGTTGGTTGTTTACTATACAACGCATACGGAAAGATATGGTTAAGTGTCTCACTATACAGGTAAGTAGTGTGACCGTATGTAGTTTTCGCACAGGTTATCGTATACTGTAGTCAAACAGGTTGTCATAAGTTTTGGACCACTGCTGGTCTTCCGAATGTTTTGGAATCTCTGTTTTACATGATTATGTCCTAAATAAAGAAATTCTATTTCAATTCCACATTGAATAAGTCTCTCTCTCTCTCTCTCTCTCTCTCTCTCTCTCCCACTCTCCCACTCTCTCTCCCACTCTCCCTCCCCTCTCTCTGCCACTCTCCCTCACCTCTCTCTCCCACTCTTCCTCCCCCTCTCTCTCCATCTCTCCCACTCTTTCTCCCCCTCTCCCTCCCTCTTTCCCACTCTCCCCACTCTCTCTCTCACTCTCTCACTCCCCTCTTTCTCTCTCCCACTGTCCTTACACCCCCCTCTCTCTCTCATAGATTTTATCATTAGCGACGATTAACCGTCTTTGTTGTTGTCTATAATTCGTTTGAAGTCGCCGACATGTTTCTTTCAAAACACGCTGTGGGGAGACAGCCGCATATCTCTCTGTTGATCTTCATTTTTCCTTATAGTTGACTTGAGAAAAATAAAGTTTTACTTTTCTCTGATTGGTCAAATATTTCATATGTTAATTTCTATCCAAGAGACATTTTGATTTAAACTGCGTCTAGAGATTATATGCAACTTATGAATTGGTATAAAGAGTTGCGTCTTTAATGTTAAAAGTCCTTTTATGATGTTGTTTAGATTCTTCCCAATATTATTAACTTAGATATGTAATGATAGAGAAAACTATTCGTTTGGGTTGGAAAAACTTTACTAAGTTAACAAAACAAACTAATATGACTGTCAGTAGTTTATTTGCAACTATTTATTTTGATACTTTTAAATTGTTATACCTTGTAAAACTATTGTAAAAGAAATTAGAAAAGATTTAAGAACAAATTCGTCAATTTCTTAACGAAAAAACGTTAAAAATACATTTTGTTTTAAAAATAAAAGATATATTAACAAAAAATAAGAAGAACCTTCTAAAATTTATTGCACAAACGCTCCTTTCTTTTCAATAACTCTTAGCGGCCTATTGTCAACATCTGATGTTAGATTTGCAATTTTAGCGGCTGGTAAGTTGCTTGCAGCAGCTTTAACTGCTTCCCAGAGGTCACATTTGCTGTTGAATTGCCTTCCATTAGAATAAATATCTCTCTTGAGGATGCTCCACAGGTTCTCAATGGGATTCAAGTCACAGCTATTTGAAGGCCAGTCCATAAAGGAATCTTCAACAAATCCCTTTTCCATCAACCAGGATTTCGTAAACTTTGATGCATGACTTGGTGCGTTGCCTTGCATAAAGATCATAGATCTACGCTTGGCAAAAGAGTGGTTATCAAGACATTCAAAGAAATATTGCTCTAAAAAATCACAGTAACTTATGGAATTCATTTTAACCCCGTCTTTCACTTTAAATGGACCCACGAGCTCATTACCAATAATCCCAGCCCATATCATGATCCCCCCGCCGCCTTGTTGACATTTAAAATTTTTTTCTTGAGTCATGTTTCTTGTAAACCCATCCTCGAGCCCATTCATCGGGCCCATAAAAGGTGATCCTTGATTCGTCTGTAAAAAGCACTTTACTGAAATTAGTTTTCATGTATTTTTTGCCCACTATTTTTTACTATCAACCTTCTGATGAAAACCTGATAATTCTGATGATGATAATTCTGCATAAATCCCGTAAGCTGTAGGGAGTGCGGTTAAGTATGACACAAGGCCGAACCAAATAAAATTAACCAAATTTCCTATAGCTTCAATTGTGACTCCCGACGGCTGAAAGGAACACGCACCCCATAGCTACACATCCTTGTTTTTCTTTTACTACTGCTGATCATTTGTGTATTGTATTGTCCCTCATCTTCTCTTTCTTGTTTACTCTTTAATGGTGATCTTGGGTTATCTTCAGTAATATTGGCTGTTATTGGGTAACAAATAAACTTTGGTTGTGTTTTAATGTGGCATATATGTGTGCATGGAATGTTTGTGGGAAATAGAGTTTATATAGTGAAAAATTGATTTTAAATTGTTATCTGAATTAGTTATAAAATTCCTCTGTTTTACTTATGATTATCCACTTTTTAACTAATTTATTTACTATCTTCGTGACTAATTTTTTATTTGGGA
The DNA here is from genome assembly GCA_037127315.1 of Ascarosepion bandense. NCBI lineage: Eukaryota > Metazoa > Mollusca > Cephalopoda > Sepiida > Sepiidae > Ascarosepion > Ascarosepion bandense. The sequence goes on along the minus strand of JBBBDQ010029673.1, from coordinate 76,533 downwards.
AACGTAAAGATGTTGAAAAATTCAAGTTAGACGAAGTTTTATTCCTTCTACAATGGATTTTGTTATGTGGGACAAAACACATTAATTTTGACGAGGGTTTTTTTTTATCCTTTCATTGTTTTATTGCTGTTTTTATTATCATATCATAAACGTTAACAACTAGTGTCATGAATAAAAAGATATAGCTTCTGGTGAGATTCGAATTCGCGTCTCATTTGGCAGATTGAAAAAAAACAGAAACAAACAAACAAACAAACAAACAAACAAACAAAAATTAAATTATTTCAAGACAATTTAAATATCATGTGCATTACTTCCCTTGTACCGTGGAAAATGCCTTTCTCATTCAAGGGAGGTAACAATGGCTCAGCAATACCTAACTCTTCAAAACAACTTATCTGACTTGCAGCTTCTCATTTGTTTTACAATACAATTTTGATCTTTACTTTTAAAATTATATTATTTATAAAATCAATTAGAGGTTAATCTAAATTAAAAATGGCGTAGTTTTAGTACATTTTTATTTTATTATTCAGAGTAGAATAGATTTTCGTAAATAAAAAAAATACATGATTCCCCAAATGAGTCCTGATTGATTTATCTAATAAAAATGTTTATCGCTAAAAAAAAAAAGAAAGCATAGTATAAAAAAAAAGGTCCCAAACTTAATAAAAAACAAATTTTTCCATCAAACCGTTTATGTTATTATTAAGAGGAAAGATCCAAGTATTTTTTAATTATTTTCATAAAATTTTAATCCTTTCTAACACGTTCAAAATTTTGGTAAAAAATCTTGTTTTTATTTTCGTTAGCGGGGAGCCAAATTAATGATTTTGTTTCCAATGGAAAAAGTAATTTTACATAACTCAGTTTTTTTTTCCGGTGATAATCAGATTAATTTGGAAATTCTTGCATAAATCAAATAATTGTCGGATTTTAATTAAGCTTTAGGACTTATTTACAAATGAGTGAAATTATTTTTTAAATTGTGATTTTAAAAAAAAGAACAAACATTAATAAAAATATTTTTTACATCTGTCCACGTAAATTCATGAAATTTCAAGAATTAGATTCTGTAGGCAAAAATGTTTTATTAGTTAAACGCAGGACTCATTGGAGAATCATGTATTACTTTTTAAAACCATTTATCGAAAATCTGCTCTGAATAGTAAAATAAAATAATTCAATAAAACTATGTCATTATTTAATCAGATAAGCTTTTAATTGCTTTAATAAATAACATAAATGTCAGACATTATAATCTGAAGAAAAAATTGTTTTTCGATTAATCATGAAATTTTAAAAGAATTGTTTCATTTTTGGTTTTAATAATTTATAAAGTTTCAAAAATATTGTAAATATATTTCCAAGATTTGTAGACGTTAGGCTGGTAGGTTATAAAGTGAAGACTATATTTAGTAATCGAAAATTGAAAAGTTTAATACAAATCATCTAGCCATCGTATTTTTAAAAATAATTTCCATTTTGTGCTTGCTTGCGTGCGTGTGTGTGAAGATTTTTGTGTCTTTTTAAAGAGTTTTTTTAAATACCTTCCTTAAACCGTGCGACTCTTGTTAGAATCGAAAAATAGTGACTTGTTATCGCTTTAGGAAGAGAATCATGTTTATAATATTGATAATATACAGTTTCAGATCGATCCCTGACTTTTACACAGTTACTGACCTTTATGGGATACACATTTTTTTTCTATTAAAATAAGCAATAAGAAAATACATAAAAACATCAACCAAGCACTTACCAAATCCCCTACACCTTACACCTGTTTTGTTAAGGAAACTGACCTTTTTTTATTAGATCAGATTAAATCGAGAGATTTTTCTTAATTAGCAAATAAACTCCCAAAAACTTCGATAAATATCGAAAATCGATAATCGAAAAAATCGGGTTATAGAAGGAGTGGTCCGATTTTAATCAAATTTCATACACTCATAGACAAAGACATAAGAAACGATATTCAGAAGTTTCAAGGTTGCAGTTCTTACAATAGTGCAGAGGATTACACCGACACTCAACCCTTGGCTAAAAATAAGTGATAATAAGACTAGGGAAGGCAACTCTAACACTTCTTGCCCACAAAGGATCCTATGTCAAATTGCGGCGTAGGAAAAGCAGCCACAAGGCGTATCGGTGACTCGCCATTTGTCGCAATTACTAGCACCTACCCGCGAACATGAGACGGACACTGGATACAGACTTCTCTGAGAAATCATCGGCCTGACCCACCCCACAGCAGGGAGAAGAGCAGGCGCTCGAACGCCTTCTTGCAACGATCAGAGATGGGAGGTGCTGACAATCGGTAAAGGATAAGGGGAAAGACCAGCCTTCGGGCTGAATACACCTAAGACAAGTTAAGACCCGTTATGACCGGTTTTAAACCTATCCACTGCGGTGGATAGGTAATGTTTGACCAGGTTCCTCACGTTAAAAAAGACCTTGTGTCACATCACTCTCAAGTGGGGGAGAAGGGCAAATATTGGATAAGGGGAAAGGACGGCGCACACTTTATAACTAAGGAAAATGTTTACCTTTGCCTCCATCCTGAACCAATTTTCCTTCAGCTGAAGGTCGGGTCCGAACCACGTACCTAATACATTATTTTAACATATTTTCCCTTAATAAATCAGTTAAGATTAATTTAGCAAAGGGAATAATGTGTTGAACTTCTTTTTTTTTTAATAGTGAGACGCCAACTCAAATTCGGATTAAACGCTACTACTATATGCATATGGCCATCACACAAAACGACATCTTAAACACACAACTACAAAAAGAAATGAACAGCACTTAACAATATAAATGCACTTCCTATTTACTTGAAAGACAAGCAAAAAAAAGAAAGAATAGTCATGAATATGATAGATAGATAGATAGATAGATAGATAGATAGATAGATAGATAGATAGATAGATATACACACACAGGATCTATACAAATACAATATTTGATTACTTAGCTGATTGTTGTAGCTTGTAGTTTAAATAAATATTCATTGCTCTATTTTTATATTCAGCACTGTTTTAAATTAATGCTTTGAATGTTGCAATTATTTTCTTCGTTCCTTATTCTTTTGTATATATATATATATATATATATATATATATATATATAGGGAAAGAGATAGATAGATAGATAGATAGATAGATAGATAGATAGATAGATAGATAGATAGATAGATAGATAGAACCTAGCTTTTACATTTTATGGGTCACACCTAATTTACGTAAGGGTCTTATTTAACAACGTCCTGATTGGACAACAAATATTAAAAAAATATTTCATATATTTTTTACGTGTAAGTTTGAAATTTGAACAAACCAACCACTTTTAGGCTCCATGCTAAAAATACAATAGACCTTTTCTCATAGGTTAATAAATAGCAAGATCATATTTACTCCACGCACAACAAGTGTTCAATCCAGAGAACTGCCAAAATTAAGGAAACGTGTTCTCGAGCCTATCACGTGATCAACAAGTAAATAACTAAGGTGCACTACCACATTTTTACCTGTGATAATCACGTTACTAAATAACTATAAGATGCTCAATTATCTGAAGATTTAAGTTACTGTGTTAACATAAATAAACTTTCTGAATTCACTGACTCAAATCACACTGGATTTCATTTACCACACAGAAGAAGTTCCCAACCACAGAACATTAATATTACATAGCAACGATTCTCAATTACAGAACATTATTTCATCCAGAATTTGTCTAAACATTTATTATTAATCTTTGACAATTTTACAGTCGAAGAAAGACAACTATAGTACAGCTAAGTTATCCTAATTTACACTGGAAAATTATATTTCATAAACACTGTTTTATTACCTCATGAACAGAATTATTCTTTCACTAACACTGTGAAACTTATATCACCACAACTACAATATATATTTCTTCAAGTAAACTCGTACACTAGATCTCCAAACACCAAAAATAAGAGTTTACGCACATAATTAAACTGACAGACATCACAAAGATTTCACTTAGAAATCTTTACTTATTTCAGCATAATGCGTTGTATCTTTTATGTTATATAAATCAAAATATTGTTTGTTATTCAAAACTGTTTTTGTATTATTTCTCATTGATGTTTATTGTTTTGCATTTGGTTGAAGAACAAAATTTTAAATGAAAGGGATAGTTAATTAAACACGCAGCCTAATTCAATCCACACTTGATCAACATATCATTTTCAAAATAGTAACTATCCCACTTCAGATAGATAGATAGATAGATAGATAGATAGATAGATAGATACAAACAGACAAACAGACAGACATAGATAGATAGATAGATAGATAGATAGATAGATAGATAGATAGATAGATAGATATGAACAGAATGAGATAGATAGATAGATAGATAGATAGATAGATAGAGACAAACAGACAGACATAGATAGATAGATAGATAGATAGATAGATAGATAGATAGATAGATAGATAGATATGAACAGAATGAGATAGATAGATAGATAGATAGATAGATAGATAGATAGATAGATAGATAGATAGATATGATATGATATGATATGATTCGAGTGGAATAGATAGATAGATAGATAGATAGATAGATATGAACAGACTGAGATAGATAGATAGATAGATAGATAGATAGATAGATAGATAGATAGATAGATAGATGGCAATCTGTTCAATCATTCCAATTTTATGATTTTTCTTCTTTTTTTTTCAAATTTTTTTACCTACGCTAATTATGTTTGTCGATGCATAGTCTTAAAGAATTCATTTATATTTACTATTAATGTTTTTATCCTTGAAATTCTCCAAATTTTTTAATTTGCGATATTTAGATAAATGAAAACCTAGTAAATATTTTATTGGCGCCTGCAAACCTTATTTTTAACTGTGTGTTATAAACTTCTTTAATTTTCAACAATAACAAAGAAACTAGAGAGTGTACGCTTTCCCTTCTCTATTAACGTTTTATTCGCCTACGTATTCATTTGAACAAATAAAAACCCTACCCATAATAAAAATATTATATACACCTGTTATTGTCATATGTAAAATGTCACTGTTGTGTTGCTTTTGTGTGATTTTCTATTTTTAGTCTCATTCAAAACCATTTTTAAAAATAATAATAAATGCTACGTTTTTATAAGCTTGTTAATCACTGACGTCCGACTAAAAAAAAACAACTCGCTATTGAAATTCAGAATCGACCATCTGTCTCATCACCTGTCAAATCACGTGTCTCTATGTAAAACAAGGCGACAATCAACTCTGATAGGAAAATGTGACTTGGGTGTTATGGTCACTCAAGCAAGCTGGTTTGATCCAGATGTTAAAGATTTGAAATATCAGCTTCGTGGTTTATATAGCTAGTTGTGGTTATTATAAACTGATATGAGATTAAAAAAAAAAAGTGGTAAGTATTTTATTTCTACAGTTATTTGTGGGGAAGGGTAATTTTTCACGATTTTTATTTGCTCATGCATTACCACACTAAAACTTATTTTCTAAACAATAATATTCTTTTGTGGGTACTTGTGGGTGTAATCTATTGCTGCATTTTAAATTAATTTTCCAACTACTTCTGCTCCTGGATATGACTGTAAACTGCATCAGGCAGCAAGGCCTCTGATTGGGAGGTTGTGAGGAGCATGGAACCACCTCTTAATTGCTGTTGTTCCCAGGACCATCCTGACCTGGAGTGGTAGCATCTGTTAGGGTCCCTGCTATGGGCAAATAGTTAACTCCCAAACTGGGGTCAAAACACTATGAAAGTATAAAAATACTATGAAAGTATAAAAATACACTTTTATAGAAATATATACATAAAAATATATATACTTTTATATAAAAATATACATTTTTGAAGAAAAAAGATTACCAGCAATACATTTTTAATACAAAACTAAAAGACATCTTCAGTTTTCTAAAATAATTTTTTTTTAATTTTCCATCAAAATCTGACTAAATCAACATTCTCTCTAAAACCGAACATTAAAAAAATACCTTAAAACCCTACCTTTTTGGCATTAAATAACCCATGGAGGTGTTGATATATACCGTTAAACAAAACTCAAACACAAACCCAACTTCTTCACGAATACAGATATGTAAAAATATATTATTTGTTTCTTAAATTCATATTTACTAGCCGAACCTGTGGAATTTCCACGGGAGGATAATTATGATTTCCTGGAAAATTTTTACTTTGTCATACTACAAATGATAGTAACGACTTCAAACAAAAAGGTATTGGATAATAAAATAACGTTAACACAGAGTGTAATTTTATTAAAATATCTATAAAAGTAATGTCCATAGAAACTACTTTACTGTAATCTTATATTAAGCGGCCTATGCACAGACCATAACCAAAATTTTGTGAGAGATTTTGAAAGAGAAAACGTTGTTTTTTTTATTACTGAAAAATCATGGCTCCTGTGTCCATTGTAAACAGAAAAGACCAACTGAGTAATGGCCAAGAGTGTAGAAGCCAGAAATTTCTTTATTAGGTCGCGGGATACAACAAACCTACCTATTTTTACTATATTTTATAGTACACACACATATACACACATACAATTACTGCTACAACCACCAGCTTAAGCTGCTACTGATACGGTAATGCTATAGGCTCCCTCCTACTACTTTCTCACTTTTTACTACCCTTCCGTTTGGCAAAGGTGAAAGAAAGGCTGAGGAGAGTAGCGTTTATAGATTACAAAAAGATAGCGGGGAAGGAAAAGCTCGTGTAGAGAGTAAGTGTTGAGAGCAATTACTAGCACCCACCCGCGTACATGAGATGAACACTGGATACAGACTTCTCTGATAAATCATCGGCTTGACCCCTCCCCACAGCGGTTCTGAGCCATTTAAATAAAAGACTTCAAAGAACTCTTTGATGTGATCGAATGATCTTTCTTCAGTGGCGTAACGGACGGAGGAACTAAGTAACTAACTAAGGAAGGGACAAGCAGAATTATTATAGGATTTCCCCAAATAACAAACATTAATTGTATTATTCGGGTGGCATGAACATTGCCTGCAGTATTGGGTGTCGAATGGGTCGACTTCATCGAGCAGTTGCCTTCTCCACATGAACTCGGCCGGGTATTTTTCAAAATTGGTGTCGTGCTGTTGTTTCTCGGTGACGATTGTTCCTCAACTTTGCTGACCCCACCACAAATGTTCAATATCCTGAGTGTGGACTCCTATATTTGCATCAACGAAATCGTATTGATGATTAACCTTAATTAAAAGGCGATGACAAAAAGCCCACAAGAAACGCATTTTAAAAAGCGGCGACGCATAACCCACAAGTTTCCTTTTTTCTGAAATATATGACCCAACATTTTTGTCAGTTCTTACTAAACATTTTGTGTGCCGTATTCTTTTACGACGTGGGAGATCAAGGCTCTCCATAACTTCTTATTAACTGTAACTCTTAGCATTTCCCTTTTCTATCCTCCCCACTCAGTCTTCTCCTATACGAACTTGTAGGGCAGGCTACTGGCAGTTCTCTGTTCCTCTTCTTGCCCCCAGTTAGCCTATTGAGTGCCAAATTCTCCTAACCTTCTTTTCTCATTATATTATTAATTCCAACTGCTTTTTTATAATTCTAAGTATCCTTTTTTGTTTCTTGCTATATTTTTTAAAACTTCCTCGTTGCTCACATGCTCTATCCATGTTATTCTCAGCATCCTTCTGAAGAACCATATCTCTGTTTTTAAGAGAATCTATTTTTATAAAAGAAACTTCTCCGAGTTCTGAGCTATTTAAATAAAAGACTTCAAAGAACTCTTTGATGTGATCGGATGACCTTACAGGTGGAGGTCTTTCATCCAGATATTCGTATTGGTTGATTGGCGCCAAAATTAAGCGAGTTGGTTGGCGAAGTCAGTTGTTGTAGAAATTTGCTTCAGAGCAGTCCGTTTACTACCAATGGCTGACCTGACATGTAAACTATACCACAAAGACACAGGAAATCCCGACTGAAGTATTTTGAAGTATTTCTAACTTCTTACCGGTTAGCCTTTCTGATTTTTTCTTTATTTAGCCACTGACCATAATCACTAAAATTATAAGAAAATAAATACTTTCACGACTTCTGTTCCGATGAACTTAGCTCACTGGTTCCCCCCCCCTAGGAATTTACTCGAGCCACAAAATTAGCAACTAGATTTCACCCTTTTATTGTGAAACCAATAAAATGTAAATGCAAATTCTACTCCAACAGCTTCTTTTCCCGCCTGTGGAATTCCCTTCTGTTTACTTGCTTCCCCGACAGCTACAATCTCCAAACATTTAAATGTAAAGTCAATAGTCATCTCCTATCTCACTAACCTGTATCCTCTTTCTCATACTTCTTTCTCCGTCTACTACAATCTCATCAGTATTCTCATCCTTCTCTTACCCACTTCCTGCCACCCCCTATAACCTGTCACTCTTTCTCATAATTTTTCTTCTATGTAAGCCCCTGCAAAACAGTGGCAGTAAAATGCCTTGCTTGGGGCGATATGATTATAGAAAAAAAACTTTATTTGTTGTTTATTATAAAACTTCATTTGTCTCTGTCGTTCCCTTTACTTCCCTTTATCTTATTTCTTTTGTTGCACACGTGGTACTGTTGCCTCAAGTTTCTCTTTAATCTACAAGGAAATTGTTCAGCATTCACTGCCTTGCTCAGCAAATCAGCACCCTTCACTTTTCCTTGTTTCTTCAAGTCTCCTCTTCATCTATGCGCAAAATTGTCCAGCATTCACTACCATATAAAAGGATTGATATTTCATAACAGTTCAGCGTCCTTTTCATTGTTTCTGCTGCCTTAAGTCACCTCTTCATTTGCGAGGAAAGCGTCCAGAATTCATTGCCATATAAGAGGATTGATATTACATAGCAGTTCAGCATAGTTTTCTTCCTGTTGGTCGATGCCTCTACTTAATCTGTAAAGAAATTGTCCAACATTTAGTGCTATATAGGGTGCTACATATGATATTACGATTGATATTATGAACACTAGTGCTACATATGATATTAAGATTGATATTATGAACACTAGTGCTACATATGATATTAAGATTGATATTACGAACACTAGCGCTACATATGATAATACGTTTGATATTACGAACACTAGTGCATATACGATATTAACATTGATATACGAACACCAGTACTATATATGATATAACGATTGATATTACGAACACTAGTGCTATATATGATATTAACATTGATATAGGAACACTAGTGCTATATATGATATTACGATTGATATTACCAACACAAGTGCTACATATGATATTACAATTGATTTTACGAACACTGGTCCCGCAACATTTTAGGGCGTAGGTGCCACATGTGTACTGCAACCGTGTCCAGATTGGGTGTGTCTAGGGTTAGTTTTGAATTTATTAATGTGCTAATCGAATGATTACTCTTGAAAAGTTTAATCAGTCCAATCTAATTACAGATGTTGAAATTCAAAGCTTTCTTTCTTCTATTGTGAAGTCTGTCTTGTTATTTAATCCATTGCCATGAGATAATCAATTGATGCCTCTTCCAAAGGTATTAGCACGAAGAGAATATAATAGAGATGGTTAGAATTTGAACTCGGCGCGCCGATTACAATTTCTGCGCCGATAATGTTTACGCCACCTGCACCTAAATTGTAATTTGAAATAAATTTCCTGCCCAGCCATGTATCTTCAAGACATGATCACCCAAGCGTATATCATGTATGTCACTTAATACTGATTGTATTAATGATTAGTGATACATGAGATCTTACATAGTGCCGTAATTCTTCGAGTGCTAATTTGAGTAACTGTGAAGAATGACTCAGTTTCAATTTTAATGTGGATGTTATATTTTAGTTTTAAGGTTATTGAACTAAATTTCCATTGCATTGTTTGAGGAATCTTTTCACAATTTTTAACCTTAATAATCAGATAATATGTCACTTGTTTTCAATAGCCTCCTCCTAAAAAAAAAAAAACGTGACTAGGCTTAAATAAAACAAAAGCTGACAATGATTTATGGCAAATGAATAAAATCCCCCGAAAATAGAAAAGATATTGGCCTTAATCTGGGCAGGTGCGAACATTAATTAAATATCGACGGACGACGGTAAGTAATTTAGCATTTAATATACCGACATCCCGCAGGGGTTAAACCTTAGAAATAAAAAGAAAATTGGACCTGTTGTAAATAAAAATAAAAATAAAAAAAGAGAGAGAAAATAATCACTAAAAAAATCCAGGACAGGGATTTGTTAGCTTTGCACTTGTATATGTATAGGTGTTTGTTCCTTAAGGTGTCCGCCATAATTGTGTGTGTGCGCGCGGGTGTGCGTGCATGCAAGAGAGTGCGAGAGTAAACACTGTTATTATTGCTATCAGCTTATATCTGAATAAATACCGCGTGGCTCTGTGTCAGAAGGTCTGCACAAGGAATGTAAGCATTTGTACGCACATCCTGTAATTGACATTAATTTATTGTTAGAAAACTGTACACACAGATATACACACATACACACATGGTATTCAAAAGCAATTAATCATAACTATCAAAAGCGGCCATATTGTATTGACTGAAGGTGATACCTACAGCCTTTTTGGATTCGGCTTTTATCGACTGAATTTGTTCTCATTCCTTATTTAAGGTTTAACGTGGCATTAAAATAATGGGTGAATATAGGTGCTTAGTCGTAGAGCCAAAATGCCTAACATACTAGTGAGATCGATCCTCGCCAACTATGGGCTTAGCTTAGTGAAAAGATCTCTTGATAAGTAGATATGAACATAATGATATAGATACACACACACACACACACACATATATATATATATATATATATATATATATATATATATATATATATATGAAGAGGCTAAGAAAGAAAGAAATAAAGAGAATGAAATGGATACATACATACATACATATGAAAATAACGAGATAGATAGATAGATAGATAGATATAAACAGAATGAAATGGATACATACATACATACATACATACATACATACATACATACATATGAATGAATAGATAGATAGATAGATAGATAGATAGATAGATAGATAGATAGATAGATAGATATATACAGAATGAAATGGGTACATATAATACATACATACATACATATGAATAGAATGAGATAGATAGATAGATAGATAGATAGATAGATAGATAGATAGATAGATAGATAGATAAGGAATGAATGAGATAGATAGATAGATAGATAGATAGATAGATAGATAGATAGATAGATATAAACAGAATGAAATGGATACATACATACATACATACATACATACATACATACATACATACATACATAAATAGAATAGAATGAGATAGATAGATAGATAGATAGATAGATAGATAGATAGATAGATAGATAGATATTGAACACAATATAATTAGGCCGTCAAAAATGAACGCGTGAATCTTCTGTTCAAATAATTTCTTCTCAAGTGGTTTTGGGCAGAGAATGAATATTTCCTTTTTCTGAATCCCCAGATTTCGAAATGAGACTTGCTAATAATGAATCGTACTTATTATCTCGAAGCAGCTCTAAAAACAATTCCATTCTGCAGCCAACCAAACATTTCATTTTGAAATTAACACATGAATACCAACACTGACACACATCAACGCTTGTTCCCAGTAATTACACCCTAAGAAGTTTTTGCAACTGCTGTCCTAAGCTTAAATCTTGTTCGAAAGCTAAATATGTCAGCATGGAGACTCGTTCAGCAGAGCTCATCCTGTGATCATCAATCACATTATAATTAAATACTGCTGCTATATCTGGTCGGGTGCCCCTGCTATCCACCTATGTGTTCTTTACAAAATTCAACAGAGAATCTGTAATATGATAGATCTCGACTTGGCAGCTCAGATACAGTCACTTTATCACCGGTGCAATGTGGCTTCCCTGTGCCTCTTCTACAAATACTTTCACGGCTTCTGCTCCAATAAACTTAGCTTACTAGTGACCCCTATATTTGAATGTACTCGAGCCACAAGATTAGCAACTAGGTCCCACCCTTTTACTGTGAAACCGATAAAATGTAAACGCAAATTCTACTCCATCAGCTTCTTTTCTCGCACTTCCCACCTTTGGAATTCCCTTTCGTTTACTTGCTTTCCCGACAGCGAAATTCCCCAAGAATTTAAATATAAAGTCAATAGTCATCTATTTCACTGACTTGCATCCTCTCTCTCATGCTCCTTTCTCCGTCCACTCCACTCTTATCAGTATTCTCATCCTTCTCTTACCCACTTTCTGACACCCCCTATAACCTGTCACTCTTTCTCATAACTTTCCTTCTATGTAACCCCCTGCAAAACAGTGGCAGTAAAATACCTTGCTTGGGGCGATATGATTATTAAAAAAAATAATTTCCATACTATCGTAATATGGATATAAAGTGGGGGACCAAATCTAAATTACAATTAATATATAAACTGATCCCCCATTTTAAATATAAAATCAATAGTCATCTATTTCACTGACTTGCATCCTCTCTCTCATGCTCCTTTCTCCGTCCACTCCACTCTTAGTATTCTCATCCTTCTCTTACCCACTTTCTGACACCCCCTATAACCTGTCACTCTTTCTCATAACTTTCCTTCTATGTAACCCCCTGCAAAACAGTGGCAGTAAAATACCTTGCTTGGGGCGATATGATTATTAAAAAGAATATCAGTAAAGCTTCTCTTAGTCCCATTTCAGTTTTCATTTTCATATTTTCCCTGATATCTTCTTTTCACACTGTCCATATATTTTTCCTTCGGGTTCGGGTTGTTCAGGAATCTGTTGTATTGCAATTTGGGTGCTGCGTTACACTGTTTTCAATTTCAGAAGTTTCATTGTTAGTTTACGTATAACCGGGAAGTGGTTGCTTCTGCAGTCGACAATTGAGTAGGTTTTGCTGTAAACAACTGTATTCTTTGAGTTTGAGTTTTGCATAAAGGCATATCGACCTCTGTTGGTTATTTAATGCCAAAAAAAAGGTGGGGGTTTTAAGGTATTATTTTTTAATGTTCGGTTATAGTGAAAAAGTTGATTTAGGCCGATTTTAATGAAAAATTTTGTTTTTATTCTTTTTTATTTTAGAAAACTGAAAATGTCTTTTAGTTTTGCATTCAAAAATGTTTTGCTGAGAATATTTTTTTCCTTCAAAAACGTGTTACGGTAATCATTTTTTCCTTCAAAAATGTATATCTTTTTATAAAAATATTTTTTTATGTATATATTTCTAGAAAAGTCTATTTTTATACTTTCATAATGTTTTAACCCCAATTTGGGGGTTAACTATTTGCCCATAGCTGGGACCCAGCAGGTACTACCACTCCGGGTCAGGGTGGACCCTGGAACAACAGCAATTAAGAAGTGGTACCATACTCCTTACAACCACTCAGTCAGAGGCTTTGCTGCCGGATGCAGTTTATTGTCATGCCCAGGACTAAACTGTATTCTTGAATCTCTTCTTGATAGTTATGTAATCAATTTGGTTTTTAGTTTCTCCTTCTGAGATTTCCCATGTCTATAATCGTCTTGAATGTTCTTGGAATTAGGTGTTGGCTATTACCATGGTCATTCACTGTGCACCATTATTTCCCCTTCCTTATCCTTGCCTACTTTGGCATTCAGGTCTTCCATGATAATTCTAATCTCTTGTGATTTACAGCCTCTGACATATAGTAGAAAGATTCGATTTCTTCTTTCGTACTTTGTGTTGTCGGTGTATACACGACTATAACAGATACGTTGAAGGGCTTTCTTTTCAGTTTATCTACAAGAATTCTTTCAGAAAATGAGCAGTATCCCAGAATGCATTTCTTCATGTCTTGATCTTGTATCAAACCAATTCCTTATCATTATTCTCTCCGTCTGCATATATAATCCTGTGGGTGTTGTTGACAAAATCTCCGTTGATTGGCCACCTAGTTTCACATACACCTAAAATGTTGACGTTTATTCTACTCATCTCCTGTTTTACATTTTCAAACCGGCCACAGTTGTTCAAAGTTCCATGTCCCAAGAGTTATTTTTTGTACGAGGGTCATGCAATAAATAAGGTGCATTTTTCGGTATAAGGACTTCTACGAAGGTCATTCAATAAATAAGGTGAGTTTTTCGGTATAAGGACATCTACGAGGGTCATTCAATAAATAAGGTGAGTTTTTCGGTATAAAGACATCTACGAGGGTCATTCAATAAATAAGGTGAGTTTTTCGGTATGAGGACTTCTACGAGGGTCATTCAATAAATAAGGTGAGTTTTTCGGTATAAAGACATCTACGAGGGTCATTCAATAAATAAGGTGAGTTTTTCGGTATAAGGATTTCTACGAGGGTCATTCAATAAAGCGAGGAGTCAATTCACTTAGTCTTAACCCCCTACACGCTGTCAGGTTTCATATTGTGATTGTTTATTACCATGATGATTCTCGGGATTAGTTGTGAAGAGGTTTCCCACTGCCTTCTCAAAGATGCTTTTTTGAGGCACCATCTCTAGTTAGCTGGTCGTAGCTCATCGAGAGTTCTTCTGCCCTTTACAGGTCTTATTTTTCCCGAAGCACTCGCAAGAACATGGAGTGGGGTAGCATAGATATAGACATGTGTAAATAAAATCACAAAACGGCGCCCGCTATCACTTTAACAAAGATGCGAAAAAGCCAAAAAAAAAAGCACTTATATAAACTATAAACACATACACACGCATACACATACACACACACATATATATTTACGCACACACTCCAACATACTATACACCGGTACACGTACACATACACACACACACACACACACACACACACACACATATATCTATATGCACACACACACACACACACGTACACATGATACAAGGAAAAGGTATGCAGCTATACGTATATATATAAAATGAACACAAAAGTGAAAAAATACAAGAAGTATACGCACATAAACACACACACATAACACACTTACACACACACACACACACACGAGATCACACGAGAACGAATACTGGAGGGAAAAAATGTAGCAATAAACACGCCTCCAGTTAAAGCAGATAGACATAACATCAGGTCGTAAAACGGTGCCTACTTCCATTCTGACAGAGATGCGAAAATGCCAAACCCGGCCACCGGCCAACACGCACATATTAAACCATAAATTAAAGCAGACAGATATATTATCAAATCGTAAAACGGCGACCGGTATCACTTTAACAAAGATGCGAAAAACCAAATCCTCCTACCGCGCACACTTATATAAACCATAAACACACACACACACACACACACGCACACACACACACACACACACACACATTCAAATACCTACCCATATATATATATATGAACACTCCCACTCAAAAACCTTTATACGTTATATGTGAGGCCGTTTGTAGGAAAGTTTTCTCCCCCTTTATCTGTGACGAGAAATGGATTTATAGATCGGAGTTAGAAATAGGAAGAAGTGAATAAAAAATTATAAAGTTCTAACTTAGTATGACTGTCGTGTTCAACAACTGGTTCCGGCAGGGGTCCATCCCCAACCGGTTCACCAGGGGTGTGATCACGCTGTTGAGAAAAGGCAAGGATGTGGGGAAGGTGTTAGAGGGTTACCGGCCCATAACTCTGCTGAACACAGAGTTAAATATTTTGGCCAAGATCTTGCAAAATCGTTTGCCATTAATTGCCGAGTTTCTGTTGGGACCTGAGCAGACTTGTGCTGTGAAGGGCCGAACATTTCAGAGCAACCTGCATCTGATACGCACGATCATAGAGGGGATAAAAGACGACGAATAAGCCACGCTGATCAATTTGGATCAGTCCAAGGCATTTGATAGGGTTGACCATCGTTACCTGGCGGCTGTCCTGCAGGCCGCTGGATTCGAAACCAACTTCCGCCGCTGGATTAGCCTTCTGTATCAATCCCCCACGGCTGTTATACAGGTGAACGGAAAGATGTTGGGCGTCCTGGCACTGTCTAGGTCAGTCCGATAGGGTTGTCCACTGTCGCCCCTACTTTATGCTTTGGCGTTGCAGCCCCCGCTTCGCCGGCTAAGGGACAGGGCGTGCAGTCCGGCTCTACGTGGAATCGCTGTCCCTGGTGGTGCTCGAGCCAGGGTTTCCGCTTACGCCGATGACGTCACTACTTTCGTGTCCTCCCGGAGTGACATCGAGGTGGTACAGAAGGCGCTTGAACGGTACAAACAGGTGACAGGGGCCAAGATTAACAATTCGTCCGGCTTGCGGTTAGGTGCCTGGAAGGGTGTTACCCATCCGAGGCTCTTCGACTGGACGGACGGCCCTGTCTGCATTCTTGGAGTGTGGTTTGGGCCCGACCTCCAGTTGGAGAAAAATTGGTCAGAAGTACTGGCAAAGGTTGGCGCGTCGGTCGGGATTTGGCGTTGAAGGATTTTGTCCTTAAAGGTTTTGGCTGAGGCGTGTGGTACATACGTCTTTCCCATTATCCTTTACCGATTGTCAGTACTTCCACTTTGTAAACAGCGTGGGAAGGCGATCGAGCGTTTGCTATTCTCCCTTCTGTGGAGAGGACGCAAGCACTACGTCGACAAACGTGTCTGTTACCAACGTCCGTGTCATGGGAGTCTGGGAATGCCGTACCTGATGGGCCACAAGGTTGCGTCAAGGTTGGTTTTTCTCAGGCGAGCGATTTTGGAAGACTCATTGCTGGCGGGGATAGTGAGGGACATGTTTCCTAGCCTTACCATCACTCCCCCCATCTCGAGGCGGTGCTGTAATCCTCGGGAGCGATCGAGTTTTCTCATCGAATGTCTTGCGGCCTTGCTGGTCATTCCACGGTCAAAGACCTTTCACAGCCTAGGAGAGTCTTCTATCGTGGGTTAGTGGAGGGCGTCGCGAAGGATTCATTACGTGATGTGCTCTGCTTGTCGGAAGATGAGTTTCGCTCGTTCTGGTCTTGGGCGCCAGGTACCGATTATCTCAGCAACGCTGGGTTTTCGCTCACCTGGGGATTGGCTCGAAATCGGTTGCCCCTCAATGACATGGCCTTCATATGGGCCTGGCGAATTTACCAGATTGTGAATGCTGCAACCTTGGCTTGGAAGAAACGGCTTCGCACGCCTTCTACCATTGTTCGCGGGTTCGCCCTCTATGGGACCGTGTCGGCGAGTTGACTGCTCGTATCGCGCCGCGAGAGCTTGTACTCATTGATCGTGCATTTGCCTGCGACAATATGTCGCCCCCGTTTTCTGGGATGAAGCATATGGTGTTTCTGTCGCTGCTAGCCACGGCTCGAATGGTGATTTGGACGTCGCGAACGGAGGAAGTCTTGCGAGGTCAGCGTCTTTCACATCAGGATCTGATCCGATATTTTCAGCATCAGCTCAAAATAAGGATTAGAACTTATTGGAAACGTTTGACTTCGACAGACTTCTGCAAAATGTGGCGAGCCTGGTTCGCGTGAACGGGGCTAGCCTTGATTTTCTCTTTTAGATCTGCTGGTTACATCGGGGTGGATTCCTTTGGAACCCTTCCCTGGTTAAAGTAGCTCTTTTTTGTGTACCTAGTTAAAGTGAATGAATGTGTTCCTAGCCTGTACCAGGCTTTCTCTTTTGTTATGATTCAAATCGAGATTCCCAACCTCCCCAGTTTGTTTCAGCCTCCTTTTATCTCGGCTGGTTCAGCTTTTGATTGTTCCATTCCATTAATTTTTACCCACCCCCACTCCCTTAGCGAGTGTGCTTCTTGATTTCGCCGTTTGGCGGAATACAGCGGCCACTCTTTTTCTGGGATGAACGGGTCTTACTAACATTGTTTATTATTATTAGTTCAAACATTTGTTGTATTTTTAGTTTGTTTTTGGGTTCATCTCCCTCCCATCATTTCATCTTTCATTAAATGTTTTCCACCCACGTCTATTGAACAGGTGTAGAGGCTCATCCCTTGTTCCCTGTTTAGGATGTGGTTTCCGGCTTTCTCTTTTCCAATCTTTTCACTCTTACGTAACCCCCCCCCCCGTGCTTCAGTGGCGTTAACGCCTTGCTCGGGGTGATATGATTAAAAAAAAAAGTATAGCCCGGCGTTGCTCGGGTGTAATGAAATCTTTAAAACTAATCCATGGTTCTGGAGCTCAGACTCTTTGGACGTTGGCACGAAACACTAAAAAGCAATAGTTGCTTCCAGTTAAAGCGAAACCATAGACTGAAAGAAAAATGGATGTAAGTCAAATTTTGATTTCCTGGTATCGATATCAAATAAGTTTTATTCGTTGTAAACTGAATTTTGATGGCTAAATAACTCCTCTGAGTAAATGGTATCATGGCTGAGACTAAGAACTACAATGATATCTACTTAGACTCAAACCTGAAGCAAAAACTAAAATAAAAGGGCTGAAAAAAATACAGACATACAGGCAGATAAACAGACACACACACAAACATCTTGCATTTTATATATATATATATATATATATATATATATATATCATCGATTTTCTGCACTATTGTAAGAACTGCAACCTATCGTTTCTTATGTCTTTGTCTATGAGTGTATCAAATTTGATTAAAATCGGACCACTCTTTCTATAACCCCATTTTTTTTAATTATCGATCTTCGATATTTGTCGGGGGTACCTCGACAAAAAACCTAGCTAAGAACATTCGCAGACGCTTATAGTACAACTGTGTAAACTTTCAAGACAATCGGTTCACCTGTTTCGGAGTCTATAGGTAACGGACACACACACACGCACACACACACACACACACAAAGTTCCATTTATTATATAAGTTTAGATATTGTACATAAATACATTTTTATTGCCATCGGTTTTTCCCCTTTTTAGGTGCCCGTTGTAAATATGTGGTATTGTGGTGTGTGAAGGATTGGGAGGTGATGGATGGGTTCTTGTGGTGAATGCGCAAAACTGTAATGAGTGATTGGGTCGTGATCGTGTTTAGCTAGGTATAGAATAGTTAAGTGAGTACCACCCTCTACCCCTCCTCTTTTCGGCCTTGTGTCACAATTTTTGTATTTTTTACAAAAATAAATATTGTAGTAGCATTATTGCGATACTTCAAAACTCTGCTAAGCGATTATATTTGATTGACTATCTGTATTTATTATATGTTGTATTGTACTTTGTATTGTTGTCAATTATATGTATTTAACCCAATCCGTTGCGTTCGGGTTTTCTTTGAGTGGTCTTAAAACCAAGGCCACATCAATTGGCGACGAAGACTCGTAACTCACACGAAGAAAAAAACACAGAATTGTCGTACATCAATTGGCAACGAAGGTTCGTAATTCTCACGGAAAAAAACACACAGACCCGTAGTACATGAATTGGTCTTCGAACAACACACAGGAAAAACGAAACTTACCAAGGATTCGGACTACTCAACAAAGAATTACGAGAATTCAAGTGACCCTCGTCACACTGACAAGTCGGTCATACAATCAAGTATCTGGGAAATAATAACCAACGGAATTGGCGACATTAGAGAAAAACTCTAAATAATTCATCCGATATTTTTTGATACATATTTTTTTCCACGTAAAATGGAAGAACCTTCAAAGGCGATGCTTCAAATTATGAAGAATCAGTTCGAACAGCAACAGAAAGCTGATGAACGTCAACGGAGAACGGCTGAACGACTGCTGGAGCAGCAGCAGAAAAATGAAGAACGATTGTTGGAACAGAAGCAGAAAACGGACAAACTCATAAAAATCCAATTCGAAATGCAACAACAATACCAGCACAAAACTGACTAACAATTACAGAAACAACAAGAATTACTCATAAAATTACTGCAAGAGAAAAAAAACCGGCAATGACTCTGCATTTCCACATAGTAACATTTGGAACCCGATGGAAATATTTGAATATGTGCCAGGCAATAAGACCTTCGATGCTTATTACAAACGATACGAAGATATCTTCCAAGTCGACTGCAGCAGTTGGTCGAATACACAGAAAACACGATTGCTACTTCAAAAATTAGGCACTACAGAGCACAGTAAATTTGTTGACTTTATATTGCCAAAAAAGACAACCGATCTAGAGTTCTCGGAGGTAGTGAAACTTTTATCAGAACTGTTCGGGCCGGATACATTCTTATTCCACAAAAGGTGGAAATGCTTAAATCTGGCGAAAGACGAACAGCAAGATTTTTTAACTTTTGCTGCTACTGTCAATAAGCATTGTAACGATTTTAGACTATCCGAATTATCAGCCGATAATTTTAAGTGTCTTGTATTCGTGCAAGGCCTGATAGCTGCAAAAGACGTAGAAATAAGACGTCGTGTTTTGACTAAGTTGAACAATGAACCCAAACTTACATTGCAAAGGTTGGTAGAAGACTGCCAAAGAGTCATTTCAACACAAAGCGACTCTAAAAATATCGAAGAGGTAGCAGTCAGCCACATTAAAAAAATTAATCGAAAGCGCTACTCCCCAAAACGGAACGAAGGAAAAGAGTTTTATCAAAGTTATACCAGATCAAAATATTACTCCTCTGATAGACCCAATAAAAAACAATTCGACAAATATACTAATAAACAGAAAAATTCCCCCCAGGGCCGTGCAATATATGTAATAAAATGCACTGGAGGAAATTCTGTCCTGCTAGGAAAAAATCGTATGTCGAAACTGTGGCAAACCTGGTCATTATGCAAATAACTGCTGGTATGAAATTCGATTAGGAAGACCAAGAAATCGGGTCAGACAAACGCAGTCGAGCGACAATGAAGAAAACAGTTTGCGTAAATACGTAACTGTAGAAATAGTAAATAAAAAATTTAAACTGCAATTAGACAGTAGATCTGATCTAACGATTATTAATGTCCATACGTGGCGTAGATTAAAAAGACCAACACTACTAAAAACGAAAAAGTCAGTAAGGTCTGTAACGGGAGAGAAACTGGATATCTTAGCCGAAGTAAGCCTTATAGTTACACTAAACGGAACAACAAAAAAGCTTAAGGCGTACGTCATGAAAAATACCACGAACTTATTTGGCACTGATTGGATCGAAAGATTTCACCACCGGAATTGTCCGCTAAACACATTTTGTAAAAACATTCAGTCTACTATCTCAAAAAGTGAAGAATTAAAAAATGAACTAAAAAACGAATTTGCGGACGTCTTCTTAGGAGACCTGGGAAAGTGTACCACGATAAAAGCAAAATTCCAACTGAAAGATAATGTAAAACCAGTCTTCAGAAAGAAAAGAAACGTGCCATTCGCTGCCATAGAACAGATCGACAGGGAATTGGACAGGTTAGTCGACTAACAAATATTAACAAAAGTATATTTCTCTGAATGGGCAGCGCCTGTGGTCTACGTCAAGAAGAAAACTAATCAAATTAGAGTTTGTCCAGACTTCTCGACTGGTTTAAACGCAACTCTCAAAGACCACCATTATCCTTTGCCTAGCCCGGAAGAAGTATTTAACCGATTAAAAGGAAGTTAAATATTCTCGAAGATCTATTTGTCGGATGCGTACCTTCAAATCGAGGTAGATAATGAATGCTCAAAGCTGCTATGCATCAACACGCATAGAGGACTCTATAAATTTAATAGGTTAGCCTTTGGCATAAAGGTTGCCCCAGCTATATTCCAACAAACAATGGACACAATGCTAGGGGATCTTGAATATGCGACCGCTTATTTGGACGACATACTAGTCCAAAGCGAGTCGGTTGAAGAGCATAATGAACACATATTTGGGAAGATAAAAGAATACTGGTTCAGAGTGAAAGAGTCAAAATGTGAGTTCTTTCTACCCCAAATAAAATATCTAGGGTTTATAATAGACAAAGAAGGGTGACATCCCGACCCAGAGAGAAAAAAAAAGCTATTAAACAAATGACCGCCCCACACGATGTCCAATCTTTACAAAGCTTCCTTAGATTAGCTAATTTCTACCACAGTTTTAGAAAAAAAATATGCATGATCTCAGGGCACCACTACATAACTTGCTTAAGAAAAATGTACGATGGAACTGGACTGACGAATGCCAGTCAGCGTTCAATGAAATTAAAAAGATATTAGTCTCAGATCTAGCATTAACACATTACGACTCTAACTTGGAGATTATAGTAGCCAGTGATGCTAGTAGTTACGGTGTCGATGCATGTATTCTGCGTAAATTCCCAGACGGAACAAAAAAGCCTATTGTTCACGCCTCACGATCCCTACTGCCAGCAGAAAAGCAATACTCACAAATTGAAAAAGAAGCATTAAGCATTATTTTTGCTACTACAAAGTTCCATAGATACTTATACGGAAGAAAGTTCATATTGCAGACTGATCACAAGCCATTATTAGCAATAGACGAAAATAAAAAAAAAGGACTACCTGTATATACAGCCAAAAGGTTGATACGCTGGTGTACTATCTTACTCAAATACAATTTCAAAATAGAACATCTGTCATCGGAAAAGATCTGCCATGCAGACGGCTTATCAAGATTGGTCCCGGAAAACAAGGAATTACTCGAAGACTCAATAATTGCAACACTGAGATCGGACGGGGAAATAAAAGACATGTTAGCCAACATTATGAGAGAATTACCAGTCTCTTTGTCAGACATTAAAACAGAGGCTTCGCCAGATGATTTTATTGTATCAACAAAAAACAAAATTAAATTAAAGTATAAAAATGTGCTGGAAGTATTTTTCTTATGCAATCAGGTACTACTCTACAACGATCGAATAGTAATCCCTAAAACTCTACAGAAAAAAAATTCTGAGAGACTTTCATGCCGGTCATCCAGGGAAGAACCGCATGAAAGGATACGTTTATTGGACAAACATGGATAAGGATATCATCAACGCAGTGGAATCATGTAAAGGTTGCGCATTAGCTACCCAAAGCCCACCAACAACCGGTGAACCATGGCCAAAGACTGAACACCCATGGGAACGCATTCACATAGATTTTGCGGGTCCGATAAAAGATCACTACTACTTAATAGTAGTAGACAGTCATTCCAAGTGGCCTGAAGTTCTGAGGTGTAAAAGGCCTACGGCGAATTGCACCATATCTTTCTATTTTTATTAACCTCATTCTGCATCTTTCTTCGGGGACATTCATTATCACTCTTGTGTTTATTTTCATATTTTTAAAAGATTTTTTAAGGTTAATACGCTGGTCTAAACATTTTTGAAATCAAGAATTTATCGTAAAAATAAATAAAAATTTTTCATTGTAATATTGTCTTGTGACCTTTGTTGCTAGCAGTTGTTTTGCAAATTGAATACATTTTTGTGTGTGTGTGTGTGTGTGTGTGGAGGGTGTCTCAGCTGTAGCATAGAATATAGCGTTTGTGGAGTTTTTCTTCTATTAACCCTCCCTCCACTACCGATCAAATTTTTGTAAGCGGTGAGAATTGATACGCTACGTTTATTTTAGTAATCTCAGTTAAGGTCTCCGTTTTCAAGATAGGGACTAATTTTTTTTAAATACCTAGCGTTTTTGTTTTTTTATTGTTGTTGTTGTTGTTGTTGTTGTTGTTGTTGTTGCGGTTGGCCTTTGCTTGGTTTTGTACGATTTGTCTTCAAGTCTCAATCAGCGTCTTTAAGAGGCAACAAATTCAGGTAAACTGGAAAAATTATATTGAATCAATTTCTAGGTCTGCTGCTAGAAAAATTGGTTGTGTCGTGTTAGACAATTTTTTATCGCCAGAATCTATTTTACATATTTACGTCCTTGCTTTGAATATTGCTGCCACATATGGTCTGGTGCTTCTGTTATATATTTAGAGATTCTTGATAAAATCCAAGGAGGAATCAGCAATGTTTCTCTCCAGAATTTATCTTACATATCTATAAGGCTACCATCCGACTTTACTTTGAATATCGCAGCCACATATAGTCTGGTGCTCCTGTTATATATTTAGAGATTCTTGATAAAATCCAAGGAGGAATCAGCAATGTTTCTCTCCAGAATTTATCTTACATATCTATAAGGCTACCATTCGACTTTACTTTGAATATTGCTGCCATATATGGTCTGGTGCTCCTGTTATATATTTAGAGATTCTTGATAAAATCCAAAGAGGAATCTGCAATGTTTCTCTCCAGAATCTATCTTACATATTTATACGTCTATCTTTCGACTTTGCTTTGAATATTACTGTCACATATGATGTGATTCTCCTACTATATATTTAGAGATTCTTAATAAAAATTCAAATGTTATAGGTTATAATCTGGCATCTCGACTTCAGTCAGTTTCCTACCACCTTAATGTGGCTTCTTTGTGCCTTTTCTATATATACCTTCATGGTAATTCTTCTGATGAACGTTCCACTATTGTACCTAGACTTTAAGTGCAGTACTAGATTGGTAGCAAGGTCTCATCATTTTACAGTTGAAATGACTCGATGTAACCGTAAGTTCTATAGTAACAGTTTCTTTTCTCACCTTTCTCGCCTGTGGACCACTTCTTGCTTTCCTGTCAACTTTGATCTTCAAAAATTTAAAAATAACAATCGTCATCTATTATTTTTATTGTTTTTTCTCCTCAGAAACTTTTTCTCGGTTCCCTTCACTTTCCATAATCACTTGCGTCTTTGTGGCTTTATTGCCTTGCTTAAACAAACGATTTGCAAAAACCATACTCACGGATGCTTCTTAAGTATTGCATAGATTTCTCTTCACGCAGTGGCTAAAGTTACGTAAATTTTCTTTCTAAATCATTATTAAAATGATACTGAAGAATCTTACAATTTAAAAATATTGTCTAGCTTTAAATAAACTGCAAAAGGTTGATAAGCTGTAAAAAAACTACAAATCAAAATGATTATTATTAATCATGATCATCAGTATCATAATAATTATCTCCTTATTTTGCTTTTATTTATTTTATCTGATTATCTCAAGTAGAGGGCGTCATAAACATCAAGTGTTAACAGGTGTGTCAACATATATTTTGCGGCGATGAAAGAAAAACGTTCAAAAAGTTTAAAAATTAAGAATTCCATAATTTTTGTAAAATGTTCAAGTTTACGGTTCCAAGAAGCCATTAAAAGGTAATTCAAAAATATTTCTATGTTTTCAGACGTTCTTTATCTAGATGGAAAGGAATGTTTGCGAAAGGTGTGATGCACCCATGAATGCGACTTTTTGTAATTCTCTTGTTTTTTTTTACTGCCAGGAATTTCGATTACATATTTGTAATTTGTTTGTTTGCAATCTTTTCAATTTTTTTAGAGGCCATTCTTGAAGCATATGTAACAGTAATATCACTAATTTGATAATTGTTACATTCATTATCTATCAAAATGAGGTCAAGTCTTCGTGCTGCAATGTCACGATCTCTTTAGACAGAGAAATCCCATAATGTTTATGGTGTCTATTATAAAAATATTACGAGTGGGCCCGTGTCGTCAAAAATGACGGCAAAACATTTATATCAATATGCCATCTAAAATGACGGCAACATATATATATATATATATATATATATATATATATATATATATATATATTGATGTACCTGTAACACTGTAAGTGTTCCTTCCGCACACATGTTAAACCAAGGATCAACAGACCCCGGATCCAAATCCCGGAATAGATATTTAAAGAATACTTCAGAGAGAGAGAGAGAGAGAGAGAGAGAGGTAAGCGCTAGGGTGGCCAGGAGATAGAGAAAGGTAAAACACAAGGCATCCACGAATATGACATCAACTGATACGATATCGATTTAACAAGGACCAGTTGTCAAAGTAGGCCTTGCGAAAGGGAGAGAATTCTGTTTCTTTCTTCCTTATTGTTTGTTTACCTCTATAACTCTCTCGGGGAAGCGATAAAGGGCGGCTGAGATGGAATTATCGGTCGAATTTGGAAAAAGATCACCCACGTAAGAATGGAATTGTAATCAACGGTGACAGGTGAATGTGTAAAATCAACAGAATCGTGTCTCCAAACTCCCAGAATGGCGAAAAGCGTAAACGGATTATTTAAGCCAAATGCACGAAGTTGACGTTAGATTTTTAATGGAGAAACATTCCGATCACTTACCACCCAATGCCATATTGAAACGGTTTTCAACAAAAAAACAACGGATTTGAAAATCAAGTCAAAACATCACAGACAGAACAGAGAACGTCAGACATATGAGAAAACCACTCGGAACGCGCGGAGTGAAGACGCGGAAAATCTCTCTCTCTCTCTCTCTCTCTCTCTCTCTCTCTTTCTCTCTCTCTCTCTCTCTCTCCCACCACGTTAGTAACATGTACACTGCTCTAAGCAGAACCGAAGAGAAGAGGAGCATAAAGACTGTATTACTTCTAACAACAACAGACAGTAGCAGCAGTAGTTTGTGGTCTCTGAAAAAAAATTGGATTACATTTTCTCTCTCTCTCCCTCTCTTTCCCCCTCTCTCTCTCTCTCTCTCTCTCTCTCTCTCTCTCTGATCATTAGTCCACATAGTCTGGCCCTCGTAACTGTCTTATTATCTTTTGTTCTTGTCTGTTTCCCTTGTTTCTGCCATGGTATCCTCAGCATCTTTTTGTAAAACCACATTTCTGCTGCTTCAAGCCTCTCTTTCATCTTTGATGAGATCATCCAGCATTCACTTCAATACAGAATGACAGAGATCACATAGCAGTCCAGCACTCTTTTCTTTGTTTCGAATGAGATTTTCGTGTCTTTCAGTACTCGGGTTAGCTTCTGAAATGCGTCTTTGGCCATCAGGCCAATGCGTCTTTGGATCTCCGTGTCGCATTTTCCATCCTCTGTCTAAACACTTCCCAGGTATTTGTATTTTTTACTTGTTTTATTTTAGATTCTCCACCGTGCAGCTGGCGTACTGGGCTCCTCTTTTTGCTGATGACCAAACATTCAGTTTTCTTGAAGTTTATGCTCAGTCCTTTCTTGTCACTTTCTTTGGCTAACTTCTGTAGAAGGTCCTGCATTTTTCTTTCCGTGTCTGCTATCAGCACTGTGTCATCCGCGTATCGGATATTGTTGCGATTGTGGCCGCCAATGACGAATCCTTGCAAGGCTTTTATTTCTCTCATAATTGCTTCGCTGTACAGGTTGAAAAGATCCGGTGAGAAAACACATCCTTGTCTTACGCTCCTTTCTGTTTTTGCATACCTACTGAGTTCATCTCCTATCCGTACACAAGCGGTTTACTGCCAATATAGATTCTTGATTATCCTAACGTCTTTTCCGAAAATGTCGAGGTTGTCGAGTATCTCTATCGAGTCCCTATGTTGTACTTTGAAAAATGCTTTTGCGTAGTCTATAAAGCACAGATAAAAGAAAAAAGTCACCTTGAAACAATCTTCTGTTAATATTTATTTCACTAGACTTATAGATTCCATTTATTTGATTGAGGTAAACTGTTGTTTTCCATATCGACACATTTTGTTTGATGAAATTGATGATGACAGGTGATACTTTGTATATATTTAAAAACTTTCAGATCCAGGAATGGAGTACACTGTCGAATGCCTTACAGTAATCTTCCCAGGCAGTACTGAGATTTTTCTTTGTATGGAAGCAGTTTTCCAAGATCATCCTATTATTAAGAGATTAGTCTTTACACCCTTTTTATTTAAGATGTAGTATAACATTTTTTAGAAGTAATATGTCTGTTTTGTCAGAATAAAAGACAACAGTTTGTAAGTAGTGCGAAAACATGTAATTGATCTGTAGTTTTTTGAGACATTAATATTAGGATGTGCGTTGTGGACAAATCGGAGAGCCGAGTTCGAATACCAGTTGAATTCCTTGCATTCACTTACGCACAATTACCCTCAGGAAAGGTATTAATCCGTCTCTTTCCGACAGTCATAGGTTAAATAACAGGGCAGATTGGGTTTTATAGCCTTGGTTGGCAACCAGTCTACCGCAGAAAGCAATGGCAACCTACCGCGGAATAATCTTCTGCCGAGTCAGTCATGTCACTTTCAAGGCATGATCACCCAAAGCGTGTATCACGTATAGCACTTAACTGACTGACTGAATATAAAAATTGAAAATATGATTAAAGCTTTTACTGGGCATAAAGTGGGGGATCAGTTCTATATTGTTATGAAGTAATAAACTGAACCCCCACTAATTACTACTTAATAATATAATACATCTCTTCCCCCTCTAGGTATGAGCCAAATAATAGGACAGATTGGGTTCTATAGCCTTGGTTGGCAGCCAGTCTACCGCAGAAAGCAATGGCAACCTACTGCGAGATAATCTTCTGCCCATTCAGTCATGACTCTTTCGAGACATGATCGCCGAAGCGTGTATCACGTATGGCACTTAACTGATTGACTGAATGTCACCATTCTTGGGTAGAAAGAATGCATTTCCTTTGGTTACCCATGCCGAAATATTAGTAGGATCATGGACCATTTCTTGAAGTTTTTTGGCTAGTTGTTTGGATGCCGCATTTAGATAATAGAGTCAAAAGTTAAAAATTTTATTTATTCCTGAAGATTTCTAGTTGTGTTTTTTTTTCAGTGCATATTCAAAATCATCCTCAACGATTGTCGCCTTTGTTTGTTCTTGTTTATTTTTCATCCGTTTTACTTCTTGTGCAATTCAATCTGTTTCTTTATGTTCTTTAAGGCAAACGCATATTTTTCCCAAAACTGTATAACCACTGTATTACCACTTCCAGAGGAGAGGGCTATTTTTCTGTAAAATTTCTTCACCTCAGTTTGAAAGATCTTGTTCTCTCCGTAGAATCTTGATTTTTTTTTATAGCGTCTTATTCTTTGATACTTCAGTTGTATTCTTTGCTTTATTTTTTCTTTAACTAATAGGACTTCGTTTTCATTTCTAATTTTTTATTTTCTTTCGACTCTTCCGCCTTTTCTAGTTCTTACATTTATTCTTCTTGCCAGTTCATCGAGTTCTGATAATTCACTTCTAAATTTTTCAATTTCTTTTACTATTTTTCTTTTTCAATGTGGATTTTCCTGTCCGTGAGACTTTCTTTTTTCCTTTGATGTTTAATTGTTTAGTTGCTGCCATTGCTGATACATATATTGCTTCGTTGAAACTTTTGTGTGGATCAACTTCATCCAGAATTAGTTTGAGTGCTGAATTGTAGAGTTTAATAGTTTTGAGGCTTTGTTGGTTGTAATTTGGGGAGTTGTTATCATTCCTCCATTTTGATATTTTGTGTCTGACTTATATGCTTCTTGATTTCTTCCTTAGCTTCTTGTATACTATTTTTGTCTTCCGTAAAATTATACGGTTCAGTGTGTTTTGGAGTCGGTTTATGGTCGGCTTGGCAGTGACTAAGATCACGCGTTTTCAACTCTTTTACCCTTTCCGGCTTATCCTCACAGTGTTTGGCGTATAACTCAGTTTCTTCATTCTGATCAGTGGTCTGTGTGATGTTGGTACTTTTTATATCATTTTCTGGTTTTCATTTCATATTCGGTTGATGCACCTATTCTGGCTGCAAGTTTTTTTTTTATTTCATCAATTTCAGCATCTGTCAATCGGTTATTTCTTGTGATCTTCTTCTTCTATGTGCTCTGTTTTTTCAGGACGTAGGCGATCATGGCTTTCCGCATCTTCCTATCCCTGGTGGCTCTTAGCACGCTTTCTCCTGTTACACCACCCAAACCCCGCTCTGCCATCCAGCAGCTCAAGACCATAAATCTAGAATATAGATATATAGAAACTAGCATGGCCACAAAATGAGGGATCAGTTTATATATTGATTATAATATAGAATTGATCCCCCATTTTATATCCACGTTATAATTTCTTATAAACAGTTGGCATATATATTCTTCTATGTGCCCTGTCCTTTCAGGACGTAGACGATCATGGCTTTCCACGTCTCCCTATCCTTCGTGGTTCTTAGCACGCTTTCCCCTGTTGTACCATGCAATCCTCCTTTTGTCATCCACCTGATCAGGTCCTTCAAATATGTTATCCGCTGCTTTCCCCTGTCTCTTTTCCCCCTCTACCTGGCCTGTTAGTATCAGGTTCTTCAAGCCCTCCTTCCTCATTGCATGTCCCAGGAACTATAGCCGTCTCAGTATTAAATTAATTTTCTTTTCGTTTCCATCATTTCCAAAACCTCATCATTGCTCACATGCTCAATCCATGGTATTCGCAGCATCCTTCTGTAGAACCACATTTCAGTTTCTTCAAGTTTTCCTTTCATCTTCGATATTTATATCCAGTATGCTTCTGTAGAACCACATTTCAACTGATTCAAGTTTTTCCTTCATCTTTGATGATATTGTCATATTGAAGAACTGACATCACATAACAATCCAGTACTCTCTTCTTTGTTTCTAGCGAAATTCTCCTGTTTCTTAATATTCTTCTCAGCTCCTGGGATGCATCCTTGTGCTTTTGGATCTCAGGAATATAAATATATAGAAACTGCTGTGACCACAAAGTAAGGGGTCAGTTTATATATTGATTGTAATATGAAACTGATTCCCCACTTTATATCCAGCATGCTTCTGTAGAATCACATTTCAATTGCTTCAAGTTTATTCCTTCATCACTGATGATATTGTCCAGCATTCACTGCCATATTGAAGAACTGAGATCACATAGCAGTCCAGTACTCTCTTCCTAGTTTCTAGCGAAATTGTCTTGTTTCTTAATACTTTACTCAACTTCCGGAATGCTTCCTTCACCGTGCCAATTCCCTTTCGGATCTCAGTGTTTTGCCTTTTCCGTCTTCTGTTAAAACACTTTCCCAGGTATTTTAATTTCTGCACCTGCTTGATTTTACCTTCTTAGATTGCCTAATTTATTTTCGTCAATGTATTTTGTAATTGTTCGTTTTAATTCCCTTCGCTTTTCCCCTTCAAATTTATCCAAAATAGCATTATCTCTGTGCAAATGTATATGCTGAACTCAAATCAACTGTTAGTTATTGAAGAAACTTACATTTTTTTTATCTAAATGTCCATAAAAAAACGAACTATATCTTGCACCTTTTCTCTCCCGTAACTCTCACGAAGTCATGTAATTAACTGCAGAATGACATACGCATGTAAACAAATTTTCGCATAATTTTTGGCGAGTTTTTTTCATCTACTGATACTTCCGGCGATGTTCTTCCGGGAATGAAAGCAATGCGCTATTGTATTTCTACGCTTATTACTTTCATTAGCGGAAGAACATCGCCGGAAGTTTTAGTAAAGGAAGAAAATCGACCAAAATTTCAAACAAAATTTCTGCCTACGTAGAACGTCATTCTGCAGTAAATTACATGACTTCGTGAGAGTTACGGTAGAGAAAAAGTGCGAGATATAGTTCG
This sequence comes from Ascarosepion bandense, assembly GCA_037127315.1. Lineage (NCBI taxonomy): Eukaryota > Metazoa > Mollusca > Cephalopoda > Sepiida > Sepiidae > Ascarosepion > Ascarosepion bandense. The sequence goes on along the minus strand of JBBBDQ010029673.1, from coordinate 45,276 downwards.
TTTTTTTTATGGACTTTCAAAGCAAAAAAGGTAAATTTCTTCAATAACTAATTGTTGATTTGAGTTCAGCATATACATTTGCACAGAAATAATGCTATTTTGGATAAATTTGAAAGGGGGAAAAGCGAAGGGAATTAAAACGAACATTTACCAATGTATTTTATAATTGTTTGTCTAGTCTTTTATCAACGAATGTTTCTCACCGAATTTGGCGGGTGATTTTTTTCTGGGGTTTATACAGTCTGAGTTTGTACTCCTCACGAGACCATTTTACCTTTTCTTTCTTTAAATGAACGGTTGTAGATCTGACTGGAGAATTCGCATATCATATTCTGAAGAAATTTTTTTCAGCGAATAATGCATTTTTATAAGAATTGTTTTCACGTTTTCTTTGCTAATTATGATGATTTATAATATTTCGAACATCTTTAAATTTCTTTCAGTCACTCGGTGTCTTCGGTTATTAATTTATTAAGTAAAGACTATATTTACAAATTGAAAATTGAAAAGCTTAATACAAATCATTTTTTTTTTTTGTTAAATTGCACTTTTTTTTTACTATGGAAAGTTATAAGGAAATAAAAAAAGAAAACTAAAATCGCACACATTTTACATAAAATTATTCGTAAAGTGTGAGGTGTATTTGTGAGTAGTTTTTTTTTCTTTAAGGGATGGGCTATCAGGAATTTCTTCAACAAGTCTATCAGAACTTATTCCAATCAATCCGAGAGCTCCAACTACAACTAATTATTGGTGTCTTCATGTGCCTCAGTTTTTTTTAGATCTCCACTTCAATATCCTTGTATTTTGATATTTTTAAAGATTTTCAAATACACATAACTGTAATCTGCACCGGCCATTATTATTATTAGTAGTAGTAGTAGTAATAGTAGTATTAGTAGTATTTGCTAGAAAAATGTGGTATCATCGTTCTTAAATGAGGCACCCCCACTCATTTGCGATCAGTCAGTTAAGTGCCATACGTGATACACGCTTTGGGCGTTCGTGTCTCTTTCGTGACATGACTGACTGGGCAGAAGATTATCCCGCAGTAGGTTGCCATTGCTTTCTGCAGTAGACTGGTTACCGACCAAGGCTATAGAACCCAATCTGTCTTATTATTAAACCCATGGAGGGAAGAGACGGATTAATACCTTTCCCAAGGATATTTGTATGTAAGTGAATGTAAGGGATCCAACTGGAATTCGAACTCGGCTCCCTGATTTGTCGTTCCATGTTTATATCCATTGCACCACAACGCACCCTAATATTAAAGTGAATGTTTAAAAATATAAAGCTTTCTTGAAGCTTTTATTTTAGCTTTAATTAAAAACTAAATGATTAAATTTATTATTTACACTACTATTTACAAGTGAAGTATTTACTATTTACTGGTGTATTTCAAATAGAAATTATATTGAATCTTAACTTTTTGAGAGTTTCAAAAATTATCAGTTTTTCGTTCATTTTCGTCAGATTGACAGGTTTGTAAACAAAAATTGATTCTCGGTTTTAAAAACCTTGCAAAAATAAAATATACATTTGTGACACATTATTTTTAGGAAAATTAGCAAATTCAAAGTTAACTTAATCTAATTTGAAACAAGTATTACTTGCTTATAGCATGAAACATGGGACCTTTTAATGATATGTCATTTATGCCATATCATACTAAAAAAAAGATTTCTACACACAAAAATTAGTTATTTTAAAAATCTTAGTGTGTGAAGGTGTATATTAGGTTTTTCAATTTTCGATTAGTGACTAAAATCTTCGCTAAATAAATTAATAACCTAATACAGAGAGTAATTGGAAGAAATTCTAAAAGATTTTCGAAACTTTATAAATTATTACAATTAAAAAATAAAAATGAAAACAATTCTTGTAAAAATTCATTATTCATCGAATTTTTTTCTTCTAATTCTGATGTCCTAATTCTGATGTCCTAATTCTGATGTCCTTAATATAATTGATAAAAGCAATTAAAAGCATATCTAAATAAAAAGGCATAGGTTTATTGCATTTTTTATTTCACTATTCGGAGCAGATTTTTGGAAAAGTAGTTACTATTTGAAAAATACTTTATTCTCTAAGTAGTGTCGCATTTAATTAAGAAAACAATATTTGCTAAGAATAGTCAGTATCTAGAAATTTCAAAATATTAATTGCGAAAAAATATTTTTACCGGGTTTTTATAAAAATAATGATTGCAAAAATAATTTAATTCATTTGTGAATAAGACCTGAAAGTTTCATTAAATTCAGACCATTATTTGATTTTTGTAAAAAAATTTAAATTAATGTATTTTTCACCAGAGAAAAATAAGTTTTGTAATATTATATTTATCATAGTAAACGCCGGCAAAATTTGGTTATCTAACCAACCAAAAGTTTGAACGTGTTAGAAAGGATTAGAAAATATTGAAAAAATGATTAAAAAATACTTTGATCTTTTCTCTTAATAATAACATAAACGTCGTGACGATAAAACTTTGATTTGATAAAGTTTTGAGCCGTTTAACATCATACTACGCTGTTTTTTAAGCGAATTAGTAGAGTACCTATTTTAAAGGATTGCGTACTTCAAAATTATTAACGTTACTTTTTGTTATCATCATATTATAATTTAACGTATTGTGCGTTCAAACCTATAAATAAGGATCAAGGGACAACAAGTCTGTTTTCTGGCGCTATCGGAGTCTAGACAATCTCAAATGTTCCTTGAATATCCTTTTTTGCGATTGTCTTAAGCCTTCCTGGCACGGTTCCAAGCACGCCTGATTCTGTTTCCATTTATTTCACTCTTTATCTTCCTTCCTTTTTCCGCTTCCTCATTTGCTCACCATCTCCTTTTCTCCTTTCTTCACCCTCTCCTTTTCTCTTTTCTTCTCCCTCTCCTTTTCTCTTTTGCTCTCCCTCTCCTTTTCTCTTTTGATCTCCCTCTCTTTTTCTCCTTTCTTCATCCTCTCCTTTTCTCTTTTGCTCTCCCTCTCCTTTTCTCTTTTGGTCTCCCTCTTCTTTTCTCTTTTGGTCTCTCTCTCCTTTTCTCTTTTCTTCTCCCTTTCCTTTTATTTTCGCTCACCATCTCCTTTACTCTTTTGCCCAACATCTCTTTTTCTCTGTTGCTTTCCCTCTCTTTTTCTCTTTTGCCCTCTCATTTATCTTTTGCTCTCTTATCTTTTTATCTCTCCCTCTTCTTTTCTCTTTTTCTTTCCCTCTCCTTTTCTCTTTTGCTCACCCTCTCCTGTTTTCCTTTGCTCACATCTCCTTTTCTCTTTTGCTCTCCCTCTTCTTTTCTCTTTTGCTCTCCCTCGCGTTTTCTCTTTTGCTCGCCCTCTCTTTTCTTCTATTTTGCTCACCCACCCTTTTTCTTTTGCTCTCCCTCTTCTTTTCTTTTACTCTCCCTCTTCTCTACTTTTTTGCTCGTTCCCTTTTCTCTTTTACTCTCCCTCTCCTTTTATCTTTTGCTCGCCCTCTCCTTTTCTCTTTTCTTTTTATTGCTTTCTTTCGCTTATTTTGCTTTCGCGTTTTTCACTCTCTTTCCTGAAAACTTCTTTTTCTCCTTTTCCTATTTTTACGCCATTTCTCCACTAATGGTTGTGTGTAAATTGTGATAGTAGTATTTCGGTCAAAATGAAGAAATATATAAAGTATTTTTCTTAATACGTTTTTGAGTTTATCAAGTTACCCACAACTGTAAAAGGGTGTCCCAAAACATATATACACAATTAATCATTCCTTTTGAAAACGAAAAATAATGCCATACTTAAGCATAAATTGTTTAATGCTTTCATATCTTATTGTTCTTGTCCCGTCCACGCTTTATTTGAAAGGAAAATGATTAATAAGTTAAGCTCAAAATGTTAATTGCATAACGTCCCTCTGTTTGAAATTCACACCTTGTCTACATTTTGTCCTTCTTACACTGTTATGACAAATACTTGCTTTTCCTAAGATGCTATTTACTCTCTGGGTAATCATCCTTATTATTTTATGCGTGGCTTATCTTTCACTTCTTTAAGCGCCATGACCCTTATGGGCGTAAGCGATCATAGCTAGACACAACTTTCTGTATTTTATTCAACGAAATAAGTTTTAACCTTTTACCATCTCTTTTTATCCTTATTCTAACATCCATTCCAACGTTAAGTAAGTTACTCGCTGTTTCCTTCTGTCCTGTCGCCTTCAGTAAATTCTTTAAGTATTAAACTCTCAATACCTTTTTTCCTCATTATGTCTGTTAAGATCCGTCTAACCAAGTTTTTGCTTTATCTGAGTGCCGGGATTCCAAATATTTAACAACAAAATCAACAGCAACGCATCTTTTAAGTGAAACATAAAAAAGATTAAAGAAAGAGAAGCAGAACTTCAGTTGAAATAACATTTATATATTCTTTTCAAATATAAAATGTCAAATTTTCCTGGCAGTGAAATTAATTTTATAAAGTGATTAAACCTTCTTAGGCGGTGTGGAGTGTGCGGACAAACTTATTTCATGACGGTCAATTATGTGTTGTAAATAACACTTGGGAGAATGTAAAAAAACAAATATATATGTTGGATTTGCAACAACTATATGAACAAGATGTCTTACATTACACTTGTCTGACCATTCGTCCATTTCAAGACATCTACAACAACACTCCTTTCTACATTCACAATATAACAAATAATGATCGATAACGCAACTATCCTACACCAAGAAAACAACAAAAGCAAACTACAGATTCTCGAGACAATATTCATTAAAAAGCTTAAACCGTCAATTAATAGAATCAGCTATGAATTTTTTTTTTAATCATCTCACCCCAAGCAAGGCATTCCACTGCCACTATTGCGCATGGGGCTACATAGGGGAAGGTAAAGAGAAGGAGTGGTTAGACATAGGGAATGTCAGGAGGAAGGTGACAGATGAGTAAGGATAGCGAGGATGAGGATTGGGCAGATGGGAAGAGTGCTTGATAGAATGGAAGCAGGTTAGTGTGTTAGGAGGTGTCTATTGACCTTACATTTAAACTCCTGGAGATTGTAGCCGTCGGGGAAGCAATCGTTTGGAAGAGAATTCCACAGTCGGGAAGTGCGAGGAAAGAAACTGTTGGAGTAGAAGTTACGGCTGCATTTTATCAGTTTCACTGTAAAAGAGTGGGATCTAGTTGCTAATCTAGTATCTCGTTCAAATTCGTATTTAGGGGGCACTAGTAATCTAAGTTCATCGGAGCAGAAGCCGTGAAAGTATTTATAGAAGAGACACAGGGAAGCCACGTCGCGCCGGTGGGAGAGAGACTGCAGGCGGTCTGCCAAGTCGGTATCTATCACATTACAGACCCTCCTCTGAACCTTATCAAGAAGCCCGAGGAGAACAGCAGGAGCACCCGACCATATATGGCAGCAGTATTCAATATATGCTGTAGTAATGTTCTAAAATGTTTGTAAAAAGAACAGTTTTTTCATGCTTTAACACGTGCATGACTATAACATTACAACATATAAAAAAATTTCATTTTGGATAATTTTCACGTTCTAATGAACGCTAGCAATTTGTCAGCCGTTATGTTTGAAGCAGAAACAAATTTACAGTAATTTTTAGCAAAACAGTCTTGCCATTATTTTTTGTTACCATAACTCACATCCCTCGGAAGAAGATTGAAAGTAATTGGGTACATTGAGAAATGAATGATAATAGCATCTGTCAATGTTACAGCTCTTTCTGACATCTTTCAATTATACTACGCGAAAGATTATCCGTGAGTATGAACGGATTTTATTAAAAATAAGCAGACAATGTTTACAATTTATTTGATCTGATACGTCTGAAATATATATATATATATATATATATATATATATATATATATATATATATATATATTCATAAATTATAACATTGATATTATACAATATCACTACAAAAGTAGCCATTTTATTTCAACACTTTTGTGTCTTGTCAATTGATGTGATGGTTCTTTTAAAAAGTTTTAAAAAAAGAGGTTCTTTTCTCAGAACCATCACATCACTTGACATGACACAAAGGCGTCGAAACAAAATGGCTACTTTTGTAGTGATATTGTAACATATCCATGTTATAATTTATGAATAAATAATATTATTAGCTCTACTTTTGTATTGAGCACTTTTTTAAAAATAGTGTTTCTTTTGACAAGGAATATTATTCCAACAATACTTATATATATATATATATATATATATATATATATATAATAATAATAATAATAATAATAATAATAATAATTTTATAGATAGATAGATAGATAGATAGAGTGATAGATAGATAGATAGATACTGAATATAACATCAGTTACCTACGTGACAAATTTTATATTTTTATATTTGTACTAATCCAATATACACGTCTAGATCTAATTATCCTCAACAAAGAGAAAAGGGTTTTTACATTGTGTATGTTGTATGTGTCTCAACCTAGTTCTTGCCAGAACAGACTTTGCATTCTTTCAAAGAAGCCAGATTTAGGCTTGACCTAAAGTGACCTGGTGGCCGCCGAATGTAGATCTGTGTAATCGGCCCTGCTCCATTTCGGAAACGCGCGTAAGTAAAACCGCACACGAGAATGTAAGGTCTATGTTCGGATGAAGATGGGGGATGGCACACACACTCGCAAACACATCAGTAACTGATGAAGTCTGGAGTTGACTAACGTGTAATTTTACGTATGAGAGATTTGGTCACGAGTTTTCATTAAAATGTACGACAATACTTCATTACATGTACCTCTGTGTCTGAACTGAATGTGGTGATACCGACCGAGCATAGCGAGGGACCGGATGTTCGCACCCTCACAACCAAAAAGCAAATGACCAAAACTCGACGGTGCGCATCCGGGTTCGCGCAAAAGTTCCGGTTGAAAACTAAAAATTAATTATTAAATTTCCAGTTCGCGAGCCTACGCGAATTTTATTTATCGGCCAATGAGAAACCCAGAATCAAATACAAGTGTGAATCCCAAATGATCTACTGCGTTCCAAAAAGAAGATATAAAAAGCCGATACAGAAAGCATCGCCAGACAGAAAGACCGACAAACTCGAGAGAAACGAATGTAATTAGTATTTCCCTTGACCAAGTCAAGCGGCTACTATGCTCGCCTCCTTTCACCTCTTCTTACCTTCTTTCACTGTCTCAAAACTACTTACTGACCTAAGGAGCGAATACATCAAAGACATTCCTTACTTACAACGCTCCCACATTCCTAAGCACTAATTCTCTTTTCAGCATTTTATTGCCATGGACATTTTAAGATCAGTTGGACCTATACTTCAAGTATTACTTTAATTGTAAAAACCTAAATTGATATGTATATATATATATAATGTTATATTTCAACTCAATTTTCTTTTCTTTTTTTTTTTTTTTACTTATAATCATTTTATGACTTATAGCGAGCTATCTACAACGAGACCAAATTCCGTTAACCTGCAACAATATACTACTACCCTTCGCTAGAACGGACTCTCTACTATAAACTGGAAAAGAATGGATAACCCGCTACAAGAATACAATTTAACATTCAATGGCAGTGACAACTAAATAAATATCTGGACTTTGCAAAAGTTTACAGCCATAACACATTGAAATATTGGTTCTCGTACGATCACCAAAGTTAAGCAACGTCGAGCATAGTCAATACCTAGATGAGTGACCGCTTTGGAATATCAGGTGCCATATGCTTTGGATGTGCGAGTGGTGTAATAAAAATTGGAATGTCGAATTCCAATCCCAGTCGGATCCATTATATTCCATTGC
>JBBBDQ010029673.1:0-32500 GCA_037127315.1 Ascarosepion bandense | reverse complement strand
AAAAAAAATGAAAACAATTCTTATAAAAATTCATTATTTATCGATTTTTTTTCGGAATATGATATCCTTAAATTATATTATTTATAAAATCAATTAAAATTTCATCTAAATCAAAAATAGCGTAGTTTTAATGCATTTTTTATTTTACTATTCGGAGCAAATTTTCGGAAAAATGGTCTCGTTAAAAAAAAAGAAAAAAAATACGTGATTTACATTCCCTAGGGAGTCTTGCATTTAACTAATAAAATAAAATTTATACAGATACTGAATTTCTAGAAGTTTCATTCATTTAATTGCAGGTGGGTTAACAGATGTAAAATAAATATTTCTAGCAAGATTTTCTAAAAATAAGAATTGCATAAATATTCAATCATCTGAGAATAAGTCCTGAAAGTTTCATTTAAATCAGACAATTAGTTGATTTTTGCAAGAATTTCCAAATTAATATGTCTTACAACGCCAAAAAAAAAACGACTGCTATATTACTACGTTTGCCATAATAGTAACCTCCAGTAAATATCGGTTGACTCGCTGACGAACAAAATAAAATTTAACCGAAATTTCGAACGTATTAGAAAGGATTAAAAAGTTTTTTAACTAATGACAACAGAATTTGATCTTTCCTCTTAATAATAGCATAAAGTTTTTAATGATAAAACTTTGTGTTAATTAAGTTTGGACCCTTTTAACATCTTGGCGGATTCCAGCTGCTTTTTCACTGATGGGACGTGACTTCCCTCTGTCTGTTCTATAGATATTTTCATGGTTTCTGCTACAAAGAACTTAAGTCACTGGTGCCCCTGCCACATGAGTTTACTCGTGCAACCAGACTGGCAACTGGGTTCTACCCATTCACAATTAGATCAACCAAAAGCAAACGACAATTCTACACCATCAGCTTCTTTTCTCGCACTTCCCGCCTGTGGAACTCTCTTCTATATTCTTTCTTTCCTAACGGCTAAAACCTCCAGGAATTTAAATGCAATGTCAATACCCCATCTCTTAATCACTTGACTCTAGTTCTTTCTACATCACCCTGTATATCTTTTCCTTTCTCTTTACCTTTGCAACTGTCATCACACTTGCATTCCCATCCTTCTTTTGCTCCTTTCTCTGACACTGGTTCGTCTTTCTCTTTACTCTCCTCCTATCTAATCTTATACTCTTATGTAGCCCCCTGCGCATCAGTGGCGTTACCGCCTTGCATGGGGTGAAACGATTAAAAACAAAATCATGCTATGCTGATCTTCCGACAATTGCTTGGAGGCACCGAGATAGTCGTGACAAGTGCCACTGAAAAGAAACTTGACGCACACAAAAAATGATAAAGTTTGTAAAATTGACCTTTTTTCATCATGCATTTGCTTCAGCCTAAAAAAATCAAAACTCGCTGCCGAGCTTGAAAAGGGCCTCCGATCCGAGGCGGACTGGGGTAAGAAATGGCTCGTGAATTTTAATGCTTCCAAAACGAAGCTGCTATCTATTAACCATCATAGACAATCGCTCTTACCCCCTATTAATATGGATCAGGCTAGTCTCTCTGAAAGCAAAACACTGCGCCTCCTCGGCTTAACTCTCACAACAGACCTCAAGTGGAATGACTATAAAGAATCCAAGAAAGTCTGATCTCTGTGTAGGGTCAGGAAGTTTTTTTCGCCTGAAACAATCCTGCATGTATATAAATCTACCAGCCGTCCGTGCATTGAATACTGCTGCCATATCTGGTCGGGTGCTTCTGCTATCCACCTAAGTGTCCTTGATAAAATCCAACAGAGAATCTGTAATGTGATAGATCCTGACTTGGCAGCTCGGATACAATCACTTTCTCACCGGCGCAATGTGGCTTCCCTGTGTCTCTTCTACAAATACTTTTATAGCTTCTGCTCCGATGAACTTAGCTCACTGATGCCTCCTATATATAAATTTACTCGAGCCACAAGATTAGCAACTAGGTCCCACCCTTTTACTGTGAAGCCAATAAATTGTAAACGCAAATTCTACTCCAACAGGTTCTTTTGTCGCACTTCCCGACTGTGGAATTCTCTTCCATTTACTTGCTTTCCCGACAGCTACAATCTCCAAGAATTTAAATGTAAAGGCAATAGTTATCTCTTATCTCACTAACATGCATGCTCTCTCTCTCTCTCTCTCTCTCATGCTCCTTTCCCCGTCCACTTCACTCTCATCAGTATTCTCATCCTTCTCTTACCCACTTCCTGAAACTCCCTGTCACTCTTTCTCATAACTTTCCTCCTATGTAACCCCCTGCAAAACAGTGGCAGTAAAATGCCTTGCTTGGGGCGATATGATTATAAAAAAAAAATTAAGTGGAGCGAATTTAATTATGTTTACTTTTGTTAAGCAGATCAGCTCACCACCAAGTTATAAGGAATTATTTTAGCGTCTTTACAACTTGAACTCTTACCGTGCGTAGATGGGTACTTCAGCTAGTTTTATATTTGCTTCATATTTAGTTTGTTCTTTTGTTTGTTTGTTTGTTTGTTTGTTTGTTTGTTTGTTTGTTTGTTTGCTTGTTTGTTTGTTTGTTTTTTACATGACAAAATTTACAGACAGGGAAAGGAAGGAAGAAACGAAGGAAGGAACGAAGGAAGGAAGGAAAAAGAATGAAAGAAAAAAAGAAAGAAAGAAAGAAAGAAACTTAGTTATACTGTCCATTATACAGGATAACCCTAAAGTATGGACACATAGCAAACATCATTAATTTTTTTTTTTAACTTCGACAGATTAAACGTGGTTTTGCCGAAAGAAGAAAGAATCATTATAATTGCAAGTATTATGAAAATCTATCATTTTCAATATGTCATCTCTTCTTCACGCTATAATTATCGGTATTATGAAAAATCTATGCCAACACAATTTACTGTGATTTATGAAATAGTCTAAAATGGTTTCTATGCTGGGATTGTTTCTTGTTTTTCAAATCCACCTGTGTCCTTCAGTCAGTCATTTTAGTGTCATACGTGATACATGCTCGGGCGATCATGTCTCGAAAGAGACATGACTGACTGGGCAGAAGATTTTCCCACATTTTTTACCATTAGATTTTAACATTACATTCTGCGGTTGACTGATTGCCAACCAAGGCTATAGAACCCAATCGGTCTTGCTATTTAACCCATAGCTAGAGAGAGAAGCGGATTCATACCTTTCCCAAGGGTATTTGCGCGGAAGTAAATGAAACGAATTCGACTGGAATTAAAACACGACTCTCTGATTTTGGGCACCTCGACGTGGTGTAATGGTTAAAAAGCTTGTCTCGCTAGAACGTATTACAACTGAGCAGTGAGTTCGATCCTCACTGGGTGTTAGGGCGCCGCTCCTATTTGACTACAAATGGACTGTTCCCATTGCTATATATAGCAATGGTGGATTCTCTACAAGGGAGTCGTAGAGAGTCACTTGAGAGTCTCTAATGAGTTACTGAAGAGTCAGTGCGAGTCAGTGAAGAGTTAGTCACACTTCCGGTGGCGTACCGGAAGTAATCACGTATACACACGTCTTACGACGGATTGGACTCTTGTATCTTTCTATTGTAAATATTACTAATCACTTCTGTACTTACTAACCGTCTTTCCGCGGAATACAACTTATATTCTGATTCTGTTGTTGAGTTATTCATTTATACTTGGCGACATAACACTGGGTACCCCATTCTTTCGGCCTTGTACTACATTTAAGCGGTGCTTAGAAAATCACTTCCAGTTTCTCGTTCCGAGTCGATATCCACTGCACCACAATATATATTTCATACACTTAATGCAACACCATTTAATGGGAACTGTTGATTTTATCAATAGTTATAATAAAATAAGGTTTTATTAAATTTCCTACTTGGGTATAAATGTCAACCTATCAATTTCTTAGCACAGCAGAGAAAACAAGGTGCATCATTCAAGTATTGGAATGACTAAAATGTTCGTTCATTTTCTGTTGTAAAAATATCTTCCCACATGTGTTGGGTAAATAGCGTCATGATCATCCGTGTAACGATAAATCAGAAACAGAAAATGAATGCATGAAAGTTTGTTCTCAAAGAGACTTTTATATACTATGACATACACAGAATGATACAGATATACAAGTGCCCACACGTGCAGAAATACATATCGCATATATCTAACGCAAAGCAAAGTATAAGAAGGAACAAAAAGAAAGGTCTTACATATAGTCTAAGTTGCTTTTGATTTGGGAAGCCATTGTTATGACTCCCTATTTAAAGGAGCCGGACTCATCTATATCCCAGCGGGATTTCTCTGTTCATAAGCAGTATGTTCCAGTGGGTCTTGGCAGAATTATCTATGTTCCAGTGGGATTCACGGGATTCACGAGTGAAATGAGTTCCATCATCATTAGTCGCTTCATTAAATAACTCTTACTTGCAGACTACAGTCGTATAGCAATGGGAGACATAATAGAATATTAGTTTTTTTCTAAGTTATGCCCCTTCAAGACGTAAGCAACTCCCCAGTTTTAGTTACCTTGTATTTCTGTAAATTGCCACGGTTCTATTGAAAAGGAATCACAATAGTTTCCCGTTGCTTTATCCACAGTTTCGATTTTACTGTTTTCTTTCTCTTAGATTGGTTTCCAGCCATGTCTATAGAGTCCAGTTTACCTTATTCTTTAACCCATAGCTGAAGAAAGGGGAGATGGATTCATGCCTTTCTTAAGAGCATTTGTGCGAAAGTGAATCTCACAGACTAGCTCAGAATTTGAAATCGGCTCATCAATTTCATTTTCTTCGCCGATACTCATTAGACTACCCGCATCCAACTACACGGGGTGTTCGAATCTTGTATCCCCTGTACTAGATTAAGCTAAACTTAGAAAATACAATAATAAGAATATTACTTTGGTTTATATGGAAACGGAATTTTATCGTTTTTTCCTTCCCTTAGATTGGTTGCCAGCCAAATCTATAGAATCCAATTTACTCTATCCTTTAACCCGTAGCTAAAGAAAGGAGAGATGGCTTCATGTCTTTCCCAAGAGCATTTGTGTGAAAGTGAACGCCATAGACTAGCTCGGAATTTGAAATCGGCTCGTCAATTTTAACTTTCCGTGCCAATAATCGTTAGGCTACCCACATCCAACTCCACGACGTCTTCCACGCTTGTACCTCCTAGATTAAGCTAAACTTAGAAGAAACAGTAATGAGAATATTAACTTGGTTTACATGGTAACGGCATTATATCAATTCTAATCTGATCTATTAACTGATTTGTATGCGGAAGACGTTATGGGGAAAAGAGAACCAATTTCGATTGGTTCTCAAGCGAAATTTTACTGGATACGCTTACTTTGATATCATATTGACGGTAATTTAATTCTGAGCGGACGCATATACACTAAAATCACTTCCACATGATTGGTTGTATTCTCAGTGGACGAGAGAGAAATCGTACGTTAGAATTCTGGTTTATTTTCTAACCATACGGCAGTGAATGGACATAACTAACTTTAATAAACCTGAACAAGGACATAGCTTTTATTTATTATTTACCTCGCTCTGTTCACATCTATTTTATTATGTCTGTACATATTTATCTATCTAAGTCTGTTTATATCTATCTATCTATCTATCTATCTATCTATCTATCTATCTATCTGTCTGTCTGTCTGTCTGTCTGTCTATCTATCTATCTATCTATCTATCTATCTATCGATATATATATGTTTGTTCACTATCTATCTATCTAAGTCTGTTCATTTCTATCTATCTATTTTAATTTTTCATATCTATCTTTTATGTCAGTTCATATCTATCTATCTATCTATCTATCTATCTATCTATCTCAGTCTGTTTATCTATCTATCTCAGTCTGTTTATCTATCTATCTATCTATCTATCTATCTATCTATCTATCTATCTATCTCAGTCTGTTCATCTATCTATCTATCTATCTATCTATCTATCTATCTATCTATCTGTCTGTCTGTTCATATCTATCTGTACATGTTCATATCTCACTCTGTTCATATCTATCTATCTATCTATCTATCTATCTATCTATCTATCTATCTATCTATGTCTGTTCATATCTATCTGTACATGTTCATATCTCACTCTGTTCATATCTATCTATCTATCTATCTATCTATCTATCTATCTATCTATCTATCTATCTATCTATCACAACATGTTACCATATAACCCAATTTGTTTTAACGTATCGATCTCTCTTAATCTGTACACGATATTATTTCTAAGGTTATCTTTCAATGTTTAAATGCAGAACAAAAGACTCATTTTTTGTAATGGTCTCAAACGAATCAGTTTTAAACAATACGAATTTCAGCAAAAGAGATACTCCGTTAGATATCTGCAGTGTTCTGTAACACTACTTTGTGTACCGCACCCATATATATTCGTCTTTATATAAACTTCAGTGGCGACAACATTAATCTATTCATTTATTTCTTATTACCATATACGTTGAATGTGCGTTGCGGTGCAGTGGATATCGACTCGGACGACAAATCGTGGGGGAGCCGAGTTCGAATTCCATTAGACATTAATTTCACGGTTTTAAGAACATTGCGAATTCCTTGCTTTCATTTACACACAAATACCCTTGCGAAATGTATTAATCCGTCTCTTCTCTCCAGTTATGGATTAAATAATACCGTAGAAAGCAAAGCAAACTACTGCGGGATAATCTTCTGCCCATTCAGTCATTTCTCGAAAGAGACATGATCGCTCAAAGCGTGTATCACGTAAGGCACTTAACTAACTAACGATAAATGTTATATATTGTAATCACGAGTTTTTATTTAGACATCAGTTAAACGCCATACGTGATACACACTTTGGGTAGTAGGTTGCCATTGCTTTCTGCGGTAGACAGGTTGCCAACCAAGGCTATAGAACCCAATCTGTCCTGTTATTTGACTCATAGCTAGAAGGAGAAGAACTGTATTATATTATTATGTAGTAATTAGTGGGGGATCAGTTTATTACTTCATAACAATATAAGACTGATCCCCCACTTTATACCCAGTAGAAGTTTTAATTATATTTCTATTACATACAGTCAATCAGTTAAGTGCCATACGTGAAACACGCTTGGGGGATCATGTCTCGAAAGAGCCATGAATGACTGGGAAGAAGATTATCCCGCAGTAGGTTGCCATTGCTTTCTGCGGTAGACTGGTTGCCAGCCAAGGCTATTGAACCCAATATGTCCTTACAAGTTGCATTTATAGCAGATTCTTTAAAACCAACAAAGTTAAAGTAACATTTTGTTTATATTTCGTGTATATAGGTTAGTATATATAGACTTCGAATTGTCCCGTCGAAAGATGTTTACTTTTTAAATAAAGTAATAAAGAATTGTTTTGCTTAAAGCACTCTTGGTCTGAAATCCCTTTCTCAGATTAAAAAGAGAATGCAGTTTCGATTCCAGCCAGAAGGCTCGTTTACTTTTATATGACTTTTGATCGTTAGGTTGGTAGACATTAATTTCACGGTTCTAAGAACATTGCGAATTTCAGTTGAATTCCTTGCATTCACTTACGAATTTGTGTGTGTGTGTGTGTGTGTGTGTGTGTGTGTGTGTGTGTGTGTGTGTGTGTGTGTCCGTTACTATAGACTCCGAAACGGCTGAACCGATTTTCTTGAAAATTTACACAGTTGTACTATAAGCGTCTGCGAGTGTTCTTAGCTAGGTTTTGTGTCCAGGTACCCCCGATAAATATCGAAAATCGATAATCGAAAAAATCGGGTTATAGAAGGAGTGGTCCGATTTTAATCAAATTTCATACACTCATAGACAAAGACAAAAGAAACGATATTCAGAAGTTTCACGGTTGCAGTTCTTACAATAGTGCAGAAAATCGATAATATATATATAAAAGCTTTCATTACACCCGAGCAACGCCGGGCTATACTGCTAGTTCTGAAAAGAGGGCGTTGGGAACAAAACCACTGCTCTAGACCGTAAATATTAATGTTACTGTTTGAAGAACAGGACGTCTGTTCGAACATGTGTATCTTTTAGATATAATACTTATAGCAATAAGAATTTTTTTATTTATATGAATGCTCGGCCTTTGCAAATTTTTTTCGCAAGTCCTTGAAAGTTTTTGTCTTCCTATTTTAAACAATTGTAACGAAAGGAGTTTACCAGTTGTAATGATATCATGCTGAATGTTTCAACATTTTCAAGATAAATGAACCCAACACACACATAAATTTTACAGATTTATATATAGAACAACCATGGATAGAAAAAGTTCGGTTTTACCATGTGACACGTGTTATGGCTGGGAATTAAGTTCCTATGAGAGGAAACGAGACACGTCTTGTCACTACGACATCCTGTGGGTAAATACAGAAAAAAAGATCGAATTTGAGTTTTTTCTTTTTTACTCTACTTTATACAACACCCTCTAGTAGACGTTAAGAGAGGCCCCCTATCAGATAAGATGGAGTAATCCCAAACAATGAAATCAAATTTTATCGGGTATATATACACTAAGTTTGTTAAAAACCTTAGAAGTCTTCACTCTAAACTATTTTGTCAGTGACGAAGGATAAAAATATATGGTTATATTTTTATATATACGTGTTCCTTGTTGTTTGTCCAGATCAAGTGTAATATGCTACAACTGGTCATATACAATAATAAAACGATATTATAAATCTTAATAAACCAAGTTTTACTTTATTCTTAATCGCCTGACCATCCTTAATGCCAGTGCTGTAGTTGTTCATTTTTGAGAAGAGCGTAGTGACAAAAGTAAGAATATCTCATTTTTGGAGTTTCCCAAGAAAGCAGTCTAACAAATCTCTATGAAATTTGCATCATGTTCAGATATTTTCCAGAGCGTCCTGGGTACGACGATAAACTACATCCGGCAGCAAGGCCTTTGATCAGAAGATTGGAGGTTTTGAGGCGCGTGGAACCACTTTATCGTCATATAATAATTATTCCTGGGCATGACGATAAACTACATCAGGCAGCAAGGCCTCCGATCGGGAGATTGGAGAATTTGAGGAGCGTGGAACCAAATCTTAATTATTATACCTGAGTACGACATTAAACTACATCCAGCGGTAAGGTTTTTGGGAGCGTGAAACCACCTTTTAATTGCTATTGTTCCCAGGTCCACCCTGACTCGGTGTGGTACAACCAGTTACGGTCCCAGCTATGGGAAATAGTCAACCGCAAAACTGGGATCAAAGTACTATGAAAGTCTAAAAATACATTTTTATAGTGAATATACCAGCAATACATTTTTGAAAAATAAAAGTTACCGGCAATACATTTGACTGTCGACAAAACCCCGATTTACAAAAATACGTCGATGAAACCTGATCTTCTACAAACTGATTTCTTGCAAAGAATATATATTCTATTCATATGAATCTATTCTAAAAAATCTTGTCGGCATCAAATGACCCATTAAGGTTGATATGCCATAAAACAAAATTAACCAATCCAAATCATCTTTTGCAAATGTATCCTTCCTGAACGTTCGATGTTGCACATTAGATGGTTTGTCTGCATGAACCATAAAAAATATTTAAAATATTCAAAAACTGAGGTTTGCAAAAGGTTAGAGAAATTATTACCTTTGCTTACAACTACGTAGGTGACATTCTTTTTTAAAAATTTTAATAAGAGCTCATGTGGAAAAAAAAAAAGATCATTGTATTTCAGATTCCATACTGGACATTCCTCGGTATGGCGCCTTTCATCAAAGCGAACGCGACAAAGCCCAAATTTAAACACCGGCACTGGTGACTAAATAAATTTCTACGACCTTGACGCATTCTCTTAATATTGCTCCCAAACTATTATACATGTCCATCATTAAAAAATGCAAAACAATATTTATTTCACTAAAGCTTAAGCAATAAACACATTCTTTCAAGTCTGGATCAGAGTTTTGAAACTATTTTAGAAAATTTACAATTCTCTTTAGAGAAAACATTTTATTGCTGTATGAACATAAGACGAATGTAGTAACAAATTGCTTTCTTTAATGTGTCACAAGAATAGATTTGGTTGGTACATTATTGTTTGTTCAATTTAATGCATTCAACATATTGTTTGTTCAATTTAATGCATTCAAAATATTGTTTGTTCAATTTAATGCATTCAACATATTGTTTGTACAATTTAATGCATTCAAAATATTGTTTGTTCAATTTAATGCATTCAAATATTGTTTGTTCAATTTAATGCATTCAAAATATTGTTTGTTCAATTTAATGCATTCAAAATATTGTTTGTTCAATTTAATGCATTCAAAATATTGTTTGTTCAATTTAATGCATTCAAAATATTGTTTGTTCAATTTAATGCATTCAAAATATTGTTTGTTCAATTTAATGCATTCAAAATATTGTATGTTCAATTTAATGCATTCAAAATATTGTTTGTTCAATTTAATGCATTCAAAATATTGTTTGTTCAATTTAATGCATTCAACATATTGTTTGTTCAATTTAATGCATTCAAAATATTGTTTGTTCAATTTAATGCATTCAAAATATTGTTTGTTCAATTTAATGCATTCAACATATTGTTTGTTCAATTTAATGCATTCAACATATTGTTTGTTCAATTTAATGCATTCAATATATTGTTTGTTCAATTTAATGCATTCAAAATATTGTTTGTTCAATTTAATGCATTCAAAATATTGTTTGTTCAATTTAATGCATTCAAAATATTGTTTGTTCAATTTAATGCATTCAAAATATTGTTTGTTCAATTTAATGCATTCAAATTATTATTTGTTCTATTTAATGCAATCAAGTTATTGTTTATTTAATTTATTCATCAAATTATTGTTCCTATTAAATTGAATTATCATTTGTCCTATTTAATTCATTCATTAATAGAAATTATTGTCTTATTTAATTTTTTCAGCAAATTATTGTGCCCTATTAAACTAAAATTATTGTTTGTCATGTTAAATTGAATTTATTGTTTGTCCTATTTAATTCAAATTACCTTCTGCTATTCCTTCCTTCATTGTTTTCAGTTAAATGTCTTTAGTGTTAACTGTATAGATCTTTTATCCTACAGAACCACGGTCTTATATATATTTATGTAAACATGTGGAATGATTGCAAATGAATTAGTAATCATACTATCCAGTGGTAGCATTTACAACGCGTGCATTGATATTTGGTTTCAAATTAGTAAGTTTTAATCTCAATTCACCTCGCTCGTCTATATTCAGTTTGTTTCTTTGCTTTGTTAAAATTGAATTTATGTGGTTGAAACCGATGTCAACCAAATATGAACTTCAAAAAACAAGTAAAAAGGGTCATACCTTCACAAAGTTTGAAGTACTTGTTGACAGAATTGAAATTATAACAGAGACGTGTGCTCGAGCAATGACTTAATTTTAAGATCTATGAACAGTTCAATTAGTTCATCTTAGAGGTTAGATTACCATTTTAAATCGGGTTTCCGTGGAACCCTAAGGTTCCGCGAGATTAAATGAGATAAGCTAATGCACTTTAGACTTTTTATTTAATTTCATATACAGTGTAACCCTGATATAAGAGAGTTGCCGGGACCTGATAAAAGTTATCCTATATCCGGGTTTCTCTTATATCTGGGTTTGGTCTATTTTATATACATTACCACAGGCTCTAATTTTAGACCAGATAAAATCTCTCTTATATCCGGCTTTATCTTATATCGGGGTCTCTTATATCCGGGTTATACTGTACGTTATATTACTGTGGTGAATAGGAAATTAAGAATTAAAAGCAACTTTCTTTTTCACTTTTACAAAAATTCACAATGACGGGTGAAATCCTGTTTTTGCCAAATATAAAAAAGATTAACCATGTGTTTAAAAAGTTAAAACCGGATTTCGCGAGTAGATGTTAAATAGATTTTCTGACCAATGGGAGCGATTTGCAAGACATGAGATGACTTAGCGATCCAGTGCGAAAAAAATTAAATAAGTATAAAGGCTTCGATCAGTGTCAGCCACACTATCAGATTGGTGAAGCGAGACGACACACTAAGATGTAACGGAAGAAACTACTAGTTGATCCGGACGTAAGGTTGCGTTCTCTTTCTCCTTCTTTCTCGAGTGCTGATTCCTTTTACTTCTTCTTCTTCGTTCAAAGACATTCCTACCAAACAAACGCTCATACATAAATACATACACACATACATATACATAAACTCTTTCCAACAAATTACTACTACGGACATTTCTACAACTCTTGATACCCTTAAGTCATTACTTGTTTCTCATTGAACATTAACTTCTACAATTCATGTTATCCTTTCTATAAATAAATTTCTATTTTAACATGCAATATGTATATTTTTATTCTTCCACTATTCCACACAAATTCACACATTCTAACCTGATGAAGATTATGAATAAATCTGTAAGTTGTAGGGAATTTGGTTATATATGACACAAGGCCGAATTAATGAACATTAACCATTCCCCCATAGCCTCCTCGGACTTACCCTGTCCTCAGACCTCAAATGGAACCACTATATTGAATCCATAGCAAAATCTACTGCTAAGAAGATTGGGTCACTATGTCGATCCAGGATGTTTTTTCCACCTGAATCCATCCTGCATATATACAAGTCAACCATCCGTCCGTGCATGGAGTACTGCTGCCATTTATGGTCAGGTGCCCCTGCCGTTCTCCTCAGTGTTCTTGACAAGCTCCAAAGGAGAGTCTGTAATGTGATAGGTACTGATCTGGCGACTCGTCTGCAGCCACTTTCCCATCGTCGAAATGTGGCCTCCCTCTGTCTCTTCTATAAATACTTTCATGGCTTCTGCTCGGATGAGCTTAAGTCACTGATTCCTCCTCAACAGGTGTTTACCCGTGCAACCAGACTGACAACTGGGTCCCACCCATTCACAGTCAGGTTAGCCAAATGCAGACGACAATTCTACTCCTGCAGCTTCCTCTCTCGCACTTCCCGCCTGTGGAACTCACTCCCGTATTCTTGCTTTCCTGACGGCTACAACCTCCAGAAATTTAAATGCAAAGTTAATACTCATCTACTAACCACTTCTCTCTCCCCTCCCCTGTATAACCTTCCCTTTCTCTCCACCTATGTATCTGTCATCGCACCTGCTTTCTCAGCTTTCTATTGTTCCTTTCTAACTAGCTTGTACTCCTCACTCTTTTCTAATTAATCTTTTTACATTTATGTAACCCCCTGCACATCAGTGGCGTTTCTGCCTTGCTCTGGGTGAAATGATTGAAAAAAAAAAAAAAAAGGTTAATTACTAAACAAGCACAATATATTCTTGGTTACTGTAATATTGTAATACTAGCAGTATAACCCGGCGTTGCTCGGGTGTAATGAAAGCTTTGAAACTAATCCCTGGTCCTGGAGCTCAGACTCAGCCTAAAGAATATTTGTGTGAAGTTTGGTGAGAATCGGATAAAAATTGTGGATTTGTATAAAAGACATGCAGACAGATAAACAGACACACACACAAACATCTTGCCTTTTATATATATATATATATATATATATATATATATTATCGATTTTCTGCACTATTGTAAGAACTGCAACCGTGAAACTTCTGAATATCGTTTCTTATGTCTTTGTCTATGAGTGTATCAAATTTGATTAAAATCGGACCACTCCTTCTATAACCCGATTTTTTCGATTATCGATTTTCGATATTTATCGGGGGTACCTGGACACAAAACCTAGCTAAGAACACTCGCAGACGCTTATAGTACAACTGTGTAAATTTTCAAGAAGATCGGTTCAGCCGTTTCGGAGTCTATAGGTAACGGACACCCACACACACACACACACACAGACAAAGTTCCATTTATAAATAAGTTTAGATATGCATCATCCCATCTAACCTATTATGTTATTAAAATATAACAATCATTGAAAATTTATTCAGTGATGTCTATACGGCGCCAGTGTATACACTTTCACTTAAGTACCTCCACTCGTTCACTTAAAAAAACTGAATAGCGTGATGTTAATAGGCCCCAAACTAAATAAAAACAAAGTTTTACCGTCAAAATGTTTATGTCATTATTAAGATAAAAGATGAAAGTATTTTTAATTATTTAAAAAAAAAATCTTTTAATGCTTTCTAACACGTTCGAAATTTTAGTTAAAAATCTTTTTAGGGGGGGGGGTCGTCAGCGAGTAACCCGATTTTACAAGAGTTCACTACGGCAAACGTAACATTAGACAACTCCCTGATGAAATACATCTCCATTATAAACGAACAGTGTAAATTTTATTTAGCATTTTCGAAAGATTTGACAAAGAAGTATGAATTTTTCCTGAAACGAGTTATTCAAAAAAATATACTTTGATATCTACCACGTGAACTACGAGGAAAATAAAATGAAAAAAATATGGTATATAATTTTGTTTTTGCGCAGGGGTTCCTTGATACATATAATTTACTTTAAGGGTTACGGAAGAGGAAAAAGGTTGAGAAACGCTGCATTAGAGTTTTATTGTAAAGGCATAAATAAATTTGTAACGATGGCAGAAATGTATAGATGTTCAGGATTCTTATTTTGATGTATTTAATCATTATTTAAATACATTAATTCAGGAATCAAAGTTGATTCTAAAATAGGACATTATTTTCCATATGACATAATAGTGAAACAAGTGGTAAGGAGAGAATGATAGAATTTTCAACCAAACCATAATTTTTATATTTCTGGCTTTGTTTTGAGCACAACATTTTCAAAGAATCACAAGTAATTTTATCTGATTGTAAAGTCGCATATCTACCCTTTAAAAACTGGGTCTTCATCTTCATCATCCCATGCAAATATATAAAATATGGAGAACATTACACTGTTCTTGCTCACTTTCAGAAAAACTTGAAAGATTTTAAAAATGAAATACCTACATAGAAAAATATACGATCCTAACATAAAATTTCTGTTTAATCCATTGTACCCTATCACATTTTAGGGTACAACATTTAAAGGAGTTTAATACTGAGCGTCTTAGGAGACACATTTCTACTCATACTCATTATAATTTAAGTTTTTGTTTCATGAATAATTTGCAAGGAGACCAAATACAAATTAGGTCTTTTACTTTCTCTTCTAAATAAAACAAGCAATTCAGATATAAAGCCAACTTGAATGTTCTCCTTCAATTTCTCATGGGGATTTGTGCAAATTTACAAATTTATTTATGCCTTTGCAATAAAACCAATGCAACGTTTCTCAACCTTTATCCTCTTCCGTAACCCTTAAAATAAATTACATGTATCAAGGAACCCCCTGCGCAAAAACAAAATTATATACCATTTTTTTTTTTCATTCTATTTCCATTGTAGTTCACGTGGTGGATATATCATGCACATTGGAAAAAACTGCAAATCAGTTCATAGCAGTATCTATTTAAAAAGGCTTACTTCGACAAGTATTTTTTAAGTTAATATTCACCCAAGCCTCAAGATCCACTCGAGGTAGAGAGTAATTGTTAAAATGATTACAATACAAGTGAGTGATATGAATGAAAGTTGGGTGGCAAGATTATGAAGAGAAGGAGAATAAGTATTTGTCATCACGTAAATTCTAATCTCGGCCCTTAAAATGACTTGATATCGACCAGTTTTGTGGTGCCTGTACTAAAGTTTTAGTAATTCCACGACATTACTTACAAGTATTTACACTATTTAAGTTCTATTTTCCTCGTCTTTATTGTCATATTCACGATGCTTCCACCGGTTTACACTCCGGAATACTGCAGGTAATATAAGTTATAATACCTTATCTCAGAGATATAGACAGGCATCCTTACAAGGTCACAATGTTTAGTCGTATCGGTACTAATTGTCGGCTCTTGTGAATATCCGAGTGATTTTTTATGTTTGTTTAATTACTGATAGTTATTTGACAACGACAGATGCCAAATTTAAATGACCTTCACAAAATCAGTTCATTTTAAATCAGTTCATTATTCATTTAAAAAAGGTTTACTTTGTCACTGAAGGTTCTATTTATACTAGAGTTCACCCAAAACAGCTTCCAGATCCACTTGAGGTCAAGAGTAATTGTGAAAATGGTTATTATATATGAAGTGGTTGATATGAATGAAAATATAAGAGGTGGTAGGAAATGGAGTTTATGAAAACAAGAAAAATAAGCATTTCTCATCACGTAATTTTTATCAGCCCTCAGGTAATTCTCGACCCCTATGACTTCTCTGTCCTCAGGGGACGATATTGACTAATTTGGGGGTGCCTGTTCTGAAGTCTTTGTCATTCCACAACCTTACAAGTATTTACATTGTGCGGGCTATTGTCCTCATCTTTATTGTCATATTCACGATTTTTCAGCCGTTGTACGCTCCGGCCTTCTTCAGAACCGAAGAATTTTATTTCGATCACTTGGGTATATTGTTCTAGTTCCATAAACCATGCCACTTCCGGATGTCTTAGTTATTACCTTTTAACCCAACTCTCTAAGTTATTTGTTCACTACTGCTTTAACCAGGTATTGAACTTACAATTCATTGGGTCAAGTTACTGACTCTAACCAACGCCCATATCCACTACGCCATGTGTCCTTGAGGAGCGTACAACGGCCGAAACGTCATGAATATGAATATGAGAATAACGATGAGGCCAAAGTTCGAACAATGTAAATAATGTGAATACTACTTCGCATACTGTTGTGGATTCCGGGTGGGGAACTGCACAAAATAATGAACAGCAAAAATAGATATTGAGATAGAAAAGTAGGTTATATTGAACGTAATATACAAACTTGAACGGAGGTTAGTAAATCCAGGAATACTATTAGTAAGAAATAAATATATACAAGTCTTGAAGTGAAGTCGTTGGAAATAGTAAATCCGGGTATATTATTCTAGGTGAGTGGAGCTCAGAGCTAGTCTGGTCTCTGGGTAACTTCGGTATCTGTCGGAACTCTTCGGTAACTGTAACGGATCTCTACCATTACTCTCCATTGCCAACTGCAACTCATTATTTAGTTGTCCCTCCCAGTAAGGGCAACCTGTGACACATGGTCAGTTTAACTGGGATTTCCGGGCCGTTTGGCCTGGCCAAAAAATGTCTGTCTATTTTTACCCAGTCGTGCCTCTACCCTTCGGCGGAACCACGACTGGGTTATTGCTCTCTGCTCGGAAGCAGAGAGCGCCCTCTACCCGAAAGTAGAGGGCTGACAGTGTCATAGTTGCAGAGGCAACTAGCAACTCTCTGATGGTTTCTCTATGGCAAGAGTATATGTACACTAAGTCGAGTCCATTATCATATACAAAAAGGGGGAGCTCCCACAACGCATACGTTACAATACCTCATCTCAGAAATATACGCAGCTTTCTTTACAAGGTTACAATGTTTAGTTGTAACGGTACCAGTTGTCGCCCACGTGAATATCCGAGTAGTTTTCTAATATTTATTTAAATACTTATAGTCATTTGTTTAAATACGTGTAGTCATTTGGCAAATGACAGATACCAAACGTCAATGACCTTCACAACATTTTAGTTTTTTACTTTTCACACTTTTTTATTAAAAAGTGATTTGAGCTAACGACATTTCTTTCGGGATTTAAATGATTCTGGATTCGATTTTTGTTTATCTGGTCACCTCGAAAAGAGGTTCAGTTAAACAGTAAAATAATCCATTATCTTAATTTCAAGAAGTAAACCTCTGTTCATCTTAGTCCTCTACCCCACACACTCCAATGGAATTTAAATTTTGAATCTTTCCTTCGACTACAAATTAAAGAATGAAAATCATTGTTGAGGAGATAGGACGATAAAAGATCAGGATTTAGGGAGACAAGATGGCGACTGACGTTGTATTTAAATTATTGAAGATCGTAGTTGGCAGGAAAGCAAGACAAAAAAATTGGAGGATTACAGAACAATTCTTTTTTGCAGCTACTAAAATATACGATACTATATATTTTTCATATTTTAAAAAAAATGTATATATTTGTTAATTTTTTTTATTCAAAATCTAGATCGATTTTTTTTCTGACGTTTTCGAAATTTTATTGGTATGACTTGATTTTATACCCACTGAGGCTGATATTCCATAAAACAATATAATGATTTTTTTTCTCAGATTATTTACCTCCAAAAATTGTGAATTTCATAATTGTCTTTTTAACACAATTATGAAACTTTTTTTTTTTAACAAAATTAGGGAACTAGGAATTAAAATATGAATGGCTTTAAATTGCTTCAAATTTTGAAGGGATGATTTTCAAAGTCCGTTGAATGCTGAAACGTATGGCATAGGAAACATGGAAGCGAGATAAAAGAATTGTACCCCGCTGAAAAGGTTTACATAGTTGTTTTTTTTCCCTGTAAGGAGCGCAACCTTTGAAACACGAAACCTTTTAATGATATATATCCCGTACGGGCACCCGTAAAAAGAAAATACGCGTCATCAGCATGCACACAATTAAAATGTTTTAATTATTATAAAAATCGAATATTAAGCTTTTCAATTTTCGATTAGCAAATATAGTCTTTACATATTAACTTAACAAGCCAGCGTAAACAATGAATGGGGAATTTCTTTTTTTTAATTTTGAAAGTTTATAAATTAATATAATAAATAGTAATAAAAATGAAAACAATTCTTGCAAAAATGCATTATTCGTTGAATTCTTTTCTTTTCAGTCTATTATATCCTTAATATATATTGTTTACTAGCAGTATAGCCCGGCGTTGCTCGGGTGTAATGAAAGCTTTAAAACTAATCCATGGTCTAGGAGCTCAGACTCAGCCTAAAAGATATTTGTGAAGTTTGGTGAGAATCGGATAAAAATTGTGGATTTGTATAAAGGACATACAGACAAATAAACAGACACACACACACAAACATCTTGCCTTTTATATATATATATATATATATATATTATCGATTTTCTGCACTATTGTAAGAACTGCAACCGTGAAACTTCTGAATATCGTTTCTTATGTCTTTGTCTATTTTTTCGGTTATCGATTTTCGATATTTATCAGGGGTACCTGGACACAAAACCTAGCTAAGAACACTCGCAGACGCTTATAGTACAATTGTGTAAATTTTCAAGAAAATCGGTTCAGCCGTTTTGGAGTCTATAGGTAACGGATACACACACACACACACACACACACACACACAAACACCCACACACACAGACAGACAAAGTTCCATTCAAATACACTTAGGAAAGTTATCAATCCGTCTATTCCTTCCAGTCATGGGTTAAATAACAGGACAGATTGGGTTCTATAGCCTTGGTCGGCAACCAGTCTACCGCAGAAAGCAATGGCAACCTACTGCGGAATAATCTTCTGCCGAGTCAGTCATGTCATTTTCGAGGCATGATCACCCAAAGCGTGTATCACGTAATGGCACTTGACTGAATATAATAGTTGGAAACATGATTAAGGCTTCTGCTGGACATAAAGCGGGGGATCAGTTTTATATTGTTTTGAAGTAATAAACTGATCCCCCACTAATTAATACTTAATAATATAATACATCTCTTCGTCCTCTACCCATGAGTCAAATAACAGGATAGATTGGGTTCTATAGCCTTGGCTGGCAACCAGTCTACCACAGAAAGCAATGGCAACCTACTGCGGGATAATCTTCTGCCCAGTCAGTTATGTCTCTTTCAAGACATGATCGCCCAAGCGTGTATCACGTATGGCACTTAACTGACTGACTGATAATATCCACTATTATACTACACGGACGGTCACATCGTCATACCTGTTGATCACAGCAGATGATGCACTCTATCCCAACAGTTGTAACATGATTGCAATATAAGCTCTGCAGGTGTTGAATAAAAGTAGATGAAAAAGAGATTATCTAGCCACCATAGAAGACGGACATAACCGGAAACGAGCAGCCACGCCTTATTTTTTTTATTTCTCCTCGTGTTGCGGCTTTACGGTGTTCTTGCATTTTTATCTTTAGGGTGCGGCTTGTAGTTTCGTTATATGTCTTACCACAATCCTTCATCATGTTCTCATCTATTGGAGGTCTTGCTCGGAAGAGATGTCGAACAGAGCATGGGATCAAGACATTCGTATATCTGTGGTGATACCGACCGAGCAAAAGCGATGAACCGGATGTTGGCTCTATGCCGACCAGAAAGCGAATGAATAAAAATCACCTCCGTGCAGGTGGATTCGCGCAATGTTCCGGTTGAAAAATAAAAGTTAATCGAATATCAAATTACCATTTCGGGAGCCTACGCGAATTTTATTTACCAGCCAATGGGAAGCCCAGAATCAAATTCAAGTATGAAATTCCAAAACAAGCTGCGTTTTGATCCAAAAGGCAAATATAAAAAGCGGAGAAAATGCATCGTTAGAGAGACGGGAAAACGAGAGGAGAAGAGTCTAATTAATATCCCCTTGACTTAAGTCGAGCAGCTACTATGCTGACATCTTTCTTTTTCCCTGTCTCAAAAGTACTTATTGACCCCTTCAAAGACATTCCTCAAAAGTATTTACCGACTTACTGACCTTAGAAGCGGCAACTTCAAAATGAACATCCCCTTACATACAAGATGCTTCCACATTCTTAAGCCTTTTATCTCTTTCAGCTCATTATATTACTTTCCATGAACACTTTAACCTCCGTTGAATTTATATTCAAGTATTATTTTAATTGTAAAGACATTAATTGAAATGTGTATATATAAATGTTATTTTATACTCAAATTGCCTTTCTTAATTTTATAATCATGTTATGAATTATAGTGGGCTATCTTCCCACAAGACCAAATTCCGTTAACCTGCACGGTATACAATTACCCTTCATTAGAACGGAATCCTACTACAACCAGAAAAAGAATAAATAAGATAAGATACCCGCTATATATCACAAGCCGACATTCAACGGACAATACTTCCACTTCAACTTTCTCCATCTATTTAGTGTAAAGAAAGGGATCGTCTGCTGCCTACAACATCGAGTAAAAGTCATAAGTGACAACCCAGAGACATATAAATACGAAATGGTCAGTATAACCAGTACCCTACAACGTAACAACTCCCCTGGTAATGAAGAATTTATAAAGAATTGCATTCATCTTTTATCTTGTTTTCTAAAAGATAGAATAACAAATAATCTAATAAACGCTCCCGTTCGCCATTTTGAATTTTAACCGTTTGTCTGTTTTATTCAAAAAACGCAAATCGCAATTCAAAAAAAAAAAACAAAAAAACTCAGAATCCTCGAATCTATACAAAACAAAAATAACGACCCACATTAGGAAGAGATTTGCGCTTTTTGAATAAAACAGACAATCGTTGAAAATTAAAAATGGCGAACGGGGGGCGTTTATTAAATTATAGATTCGACTAACTGGGATAGAAGGATGGAAAAGGATAACGATACTCAAAAAACAGCCTCGATCTGCCTACTTTATGGGAAGGGATTATCGGGGGAAAAAGAACAAAAGATATGTGATTCATATAACCTCAGGACGACCTTCAAAAGTAGTTCAACACTTCGCAAACAACTCTTCCTAGTAACACCTTGCATCTCCATTTATAGGAGAAAACACCACCTCATCTGGCTTATGTTAGACCGCTCTGACTCACTGAATGTACACCGTTTTTGTTCAGACCTTCTCGAAAGGTCACGTTTATTTTTTTGTTTTTTGTTTTTGTTTTTTGTTTTTTGTTTTATTTTGTTTTTTTGTTTTTTTTTTATTTTGTTTTTCGTAACCGAAACGTAAAGAAGTCGATAGATTTTTTAATGTACATAGGTACATTCGGAAGACCAATAAATCCACAGCCTGATGAAGATAAAAGCATTTCTTTTACAAAACTGTGGTAATAAAATAAGAACATCCCATCGCCCCTCTCGCTTGTAACCATCCACCACAATAAAACAAACGTTTTTAGCACTAAACCAGAATGAGCCAAATAAAGCTTCTACTTAGAATTGTTACTGTATTACAACAAATATTAATTTTTCGACCTAATCTCCATCTTTTTTTTTATATATATATAATCATATCGCCCCAAGCAAGACAGCTTACTGCCACAGGTGTGCAGAAGGGTTACATCGGAGGAAAATTACGAGAAAAAGGAACAGGTTATAGGGGGTGTCAGGAAAAGGGTAAGAGAAGGGTGAGTGGAGTGGACGGAGAAAGAAGCATGAGAGAGAGAGAGAGGGGGAGGGATGATGCAAGTTAGTGAGATAGGAAATGACTATTGACTTTACATTTAAATTCTTGGAGATTGTAGCTGTCGGAGAAGCAAGTAAACGGAAGGGAATTCCACAGGCGGGAAGTGCGAGAAAAGAAGCTGTTAGAGTAGAAGTTGCGTTATCTGAATTTCTGGAATAAGGAGTTATCATTATTTACACACGAATTATTGTCCCCATCTTTGTCAACAACAAGAGACAACAGAACGCATGTAAATAATAATCTCCATTCGTATTCATGTATTTAATTCTGTGGTAAACATTAATAACATAGATCGAACATTATACACTGAGAATTTTAGATCAGAACTAAGGGAATAACTGCGCCAAACAGAGGATTTATTAACGCAGCGACGCATGGCTGGCTAGCTATATTGAGATGTACGACTACCTAAATAATCCTCAAATAAATTTTATTAGGTCGCTTAAACGAAAATTCTTTAATTGTGACCTAAAGTCAAGTGACTGCAGGTTTTTTGTCTGATTTTGTTTACCGAAAATAAAATGTATTGTAAAGTTTTCGACGTGTTTGAATTCGTTTAGATTCAACGAAATAGCCATTCGCGAGAGGTTTGCGATCGCTATAGAAATACGCAAATGGCGAAATTAATAGATAATAGATTTAATTTTTTTCCCCTTCTCTTAGTAATCCATGAATGCCACAATACACAACTATCCTTGTGTGTGTGTGTGTGTGTGTGTGTGTGTGTGTGTGTGTGTGTGTGTGTGTGTGTGTGTGTGTGTGTGTAAGCGATTTGCATTTTTTGAATAAAACAGACAATCGTTGAAAATTAAAAATGGCGAACGGGGGCGTTTATTAGATTATTTGTTATTCTATCTTTTAGAAAACAAGATAAAAGATGAATGCAATTCTTTATAAATTCTTCATTTATGTTATTATTATTGTTGTTGTTGTTCTTGCTGCTGTTGTTGCATTGCTATCATGTTTTTTTTCCCAGAATTCCGTATGAAGCTCTTTTAGATTGAAAATAGAAATTCACAGGAAATGACTCATTATTAAAACTCATCGGAAATGACTTGCTATAGAAAGGCACTGTAAATGATTTATTAGACGTGATAAATAGAAATATCTAGCAAATGGTTTCTCCTTTAAAAAAAACAGAATTGTGTGCATTTGCAAGCGAAATGCATTGTATGGGACATACTATAAAAACGAGTAACTATTTCAAATGGTCATTTTTAAGAAGTTTCTTTTTATCAAATTTCGAAACGATTGTGTTCGATAGAAAAATGATTTTTACTGCAAGACGATAATCTTCATCAAAACTGATTCGATTTGGAAGCACATTTCAAGTCAGAATAATTGTCTCCTTCAACATACCCACCTGCTCAGACCCATTAATATTTCTTCAACACTCGCTCTGCTAGCCGGTGGTTTATCCTGCAACTATGCTGAGAGGACCTTAATGGCAGAACAAATATCTGCTTTAACAGGCCCACACTCAGCTTTGAATTATGAATTGTCCTCCTCCTATGCTGGTTGATAATCATGGCTAGAGAAATCAGCTGTCAAGAAGAAAAGGATTCATATAATTCCCAAGACTGTTTGTACGAAAGTGATTGCAACGATCTCGTCGGAAATTCGAACTCGGCACGCCGATTTCGCGCTTCGTGCCTCTGACCAAAATTAATTAATTTACTTAACAATAAATAACATAAGCAGTTAACATAAGCACTATATTTGCTATTATTCTGCTTCTTTGTATGTACAACAGTTACGCTTTTATACATAGGAACAGAGTGTAGTATCTGTTTGATCCCCTAGACCTTCAGAGCTAGAACAAGTTACACTCTTTCTGAGAATATTGCCTAATATTAAACGAAGATGGAATTTGGAGATAAAGGATATAAATGGAGGGAAAAAAGAGATTATAAGAAAGGAAATATATAAAATAAAAAATATTCCCCACGCATATTTCTTATTTTAAAAAAATAATTGACATTATTTTTTTTTTTTAATCATATCACCCCGGGCAAGGCGGTAAGGCCACTGGTGTGCAGGGGGCTACGTAAGAGTGAAAAGATTGGAAAAGAGAAAGCCGGAAACCACATCCTAAACAGGGAACAAGGGATGAGCCTCTACACCTGTTCAATAGACGTGGGTGGAGTGTGAACCGGGCGATAGTTCAATGTCTATTAAATTTATTGATCATTTTTTCTTAAGTAATTTATTTCTTTTTTTTTTTAATAACTATACTTTTAACGTACTTCGCTGATTAAAATCAGATTGATTTTCTTTTTTTAATCACCCTTGATGATAACTCAAGTGAGTCAAAAGTTTAGATCCAATATGAATTTCGATTATTTTATACATCAACAATAGCCACATTTGCGAAAAGTAATTCGCATTACTTTTTTTTAAATAATCAATATATAGACATAGAATGTCTATTCTGTTTAATAAGACATGTCTACATACTGAAACCTCCTGACGAGTGGATGGAATGATTAAAAAACATTCGGCTACAAAACTCTGAAGTCAAAGTGCTAAACATAGCATCAATCAGCTGAGTGGGAAATTTTATATTCCTATTAATCCTTATTTCCACGATTTTTATTCGAATTATTGTCCTCATCTTTCTTGTTGCTATCACAACGTTTGGGTCGTTATGCCCTTCAGCCTTCCTCAGGTGTATATCCTACGTGACAATCGCCAAGTAGATAAAAGCGTTTGTTTGTGAATTTGGTGATATAGTGGTTTTGAATCCAATCATTAAGTTTGGGCAGCATGTATTTGCACTCAATGAGAAATAGACGCACATTAACTGAAAAATACGAAATCAAAATAAGAACTAAACGATATCTCTAGACATGAGCAGTAGAACGAGAAATCTATCCCGTAAATCAAATGATTCAGTTCAAAATTCTTTGTAGCTTACCCATACCAATATACACTGGAGGAAGACTGGAAAACACAACGGCTGAAACGTTATAACAACAAAACAACAACAACAATGAGGACAACAGTTTGAATATGAATAGTATAAATGATGGTAATATCTCATCCCAGAAATTCAAACAGAAATCGTATTAATCCTATCTATCTTTCTATCTACATATATATATATATATATATTAAGGAAATTAACGAATTTTAACGAAACTTGGTTATAAACAGCCGACAATTTGAAATGAATTGTTTGAACATTATTTTTTATCGATACTCGTATTTAAGTACATATTCTGTTTTTTTTTTAATTAAACAGTATTATATATTTATATCTACCGGCCTGATTATTTACGATAAATTGTTATTACGAAAATGTGTGCCATTCGGCATATATATATATATATATATATATTGTATCAAGGCAGCAAATAATTTTCTAAACATGTACTGTTAAATATAAGAGACAATGAATGTCTATTATGTTTAATCATGAGCCGTTCTAAACGTCGTATTTTGGCTTTAATTTCAGTTGAAAATAAAGACAAAATTTCTCCAACATTTAGATAATCTTTTATTAATTTGGTTCTAAGCTTTCGGCTCACATGAGTCATCTTCAGAGAGGTTATTAAGACGGTAACACAATAACATCCACCATCCGCGAGGATTTTATTTTGTGTTGACATAAAACTCCGCTAGGCAACGGCAATAGTTACCAAAAATAACAAACGCAGTTCGCAAATTTGCAATGCGGTTCTATGACGTCACAACGCGTGATAACGTGAAATGACAACAGAACCATGTATTCAAATGCAATGTAATGTGTTATGACCTGCGAATAAATATATATATATATATATATATATATATATATATAAGGGGTGGACAAAATAATGAATACACCTTGAAATTTTAAGAAAATTTCTTTCAACATGAAGGAGTTCCGCCTTTAGCAGTAACTGCAGTATGAATTCTACGTGGGATCGATTCGTACAAAGTTTTAATTGTTTCCAGAGGAATTTTTATCCATTCTTCAGCTAAAACAGTTTCCAATTCTTTCGATGATGATGGTGAAGGATATCGAATCCTCACTTGTTTTTTTTGTTTTTTTAAATGAACCATAAATGTTCAATGATGTTGAGATCTGGGGTCTGTGGCGGCCAGATAAGATTTTCTACTTCACTAGAATGTTCCTCGTGCCATTCAGCTACAACTTTAGCAGTATGAATTAGTGTATTATCATCCGGAAACATGACATTTCTCTTCGGAAACAGTTTCTGAACCATAGAATGAAGATGATCACTTAAAATTTTTAAACAGTATCTGTAAAATAAAATAAAATAACAAAAAATGGAAGTACTTATAAAATTGAATCAAAAAACAAAAATAGACAAGCTTTTGACAGTTTAATCAAATTTTCCAAATTATGCTATTATGGTACGAAGTGTTTCCATTATTTTGTTCATTATATATATATATATAATGAGACAGAGAGTGGCGAAAGAAATCATATCAACACTGAATGGGGACTGTCAGATTCATTCCTTACGGTGCTGAGTTTTCTTGGAAGTTCTAGCATGCAAGCTACCTGACCTGCCCAATGCATGTATCACAGTATCAGGGTCGGGTGGATGGTAGACGATTCAGTACAAGAAAGTAACTCTCTTTAAAGAATCCTCTCTTGTCAGTTTATGCCAATGATTTTTCTGAGGTAGATGATATGGAACGGATTCAGACACCTTGCATATCATTTATAAGCAGCCCGTGCTTAACTGCTAACACACACACACACACACACACACACACACACACACACACACACACACTGTAATTATGCGGAGAAGACTTTTATAGAATCACTTTATTTACTAAAGAACTTTGCCAAATAACACAAACTATATCGCTTGAAGACTTCCAACATCTACAAGGAATACCACATATAACTCAAAGGGAACATAATGATATCATCAAAATGTTGACGCTTCACACTACTTCGAACAAAAGGTTGGGAAGGAAACCCCTATCAATATCGAAAAAGTAATTACAGCTAGCAGACTTGAGAAACCTATTTTCCTGAAAAATTGTTTTAAGAGAAAGATTTTGTAAATTTTAATCAAAAGTAGCACCGGCTTTTCCGTCAATGAATGCCAAATGTTTTCTTATAAGGAAACGGCTTGTATTACCATAACTATTAGAGAGAAGGACAGATTCTTCACTTTGATGGCCAGGGAATGAAGAAAAGCGTCACTCGATGAACACTTGCTTCTTGAAAAATAAATGCCAAACGTTTCCTTATAAGGAAATGGCTAATACGACCTTTACCATGGGTGTGTATGAAAGGGAGAGGGGAATGGAGTCGAAAGATAGAAAAATAGACCTTCTAGTCGGATACCGAAAGTAAAACAGTGAAAGCTCAAAAGACTGCTAAGGTGTAAAAATTGTTCCACTAAAATACATACAATTTATAGTGAAAATAATGAGTGGACGCAATAGAAAATATTTGATTATTGCTTATACCTTTTTTCACATATAAAACTAATACATATTTATATAGCATGAAGATTATTATGGAATAGCAACAGTAATTGGAAGAGTCAACGGATGAAATGAGTAGATGAAAGGAAAGGATGTAATGAGAGCAGAGGTTCAAGGCAAGGACCAACTATCGTTTTATGAAATGTGCGTTTCGTTGAGACAAGCTTCAAGGCAAGGCTCAACTACCGTTTTATGAAATGTACGTTTCGTTGGGACAAGCTTCAAGGTAAGACTCAACTACTGTTTTTTTATGAAATGTACGTTTCGTTAGGACATTTCGAAGTTTATACCTGCTAATTTATATTTTCTACCCAAAACGTAAACAAAGTAATTTAAGAAATTAATGTTACTTTTTTTAACCCCACAACATTTCTTCTATCTATAAATATTAATTTTGTGATGCTATGGACACCCACACAGAAAAGGAAGAGGTGGGGTTTATTTTGATCTTAAGCGTTCTGTTTGATAAACCAGCGGATATTTCCTTTCGAAGTTCTGTCTTCTAAGCCGAGTTCGAATTCCAGTTGAATTCGTTCCATCACTTAAGCGCAAATACCATTGGAAAAGGTATTAATCTGTTTTTCTTCCTTCAGCTATGGGTTAAATAACAGGACAGATTAAGTTATTTAGTCTTGGTTGGCAACCAATCTACCGCAGAGAGTAGTGGCAACCTACTGCGGTAAAATCTTCTGTCCAGTCAGGCATGTCTGTCGCAAGACATGATCGCCCAAGCGTGTATCACGTATATCATTTAACTGATTGACCGACTTCTTAGCGACATGCACTTTAACCGAAGAGGAACGGAAAAGTAAAGGAGTGGATGAGGTGGGGTGGATGATCAATTGAAAACAAAACGTGAAATATGATGTATCCGGATGCTGGTCTCTATTAACAATCACGATTGGGATTGGGTTAAGTTTAGGTCCGCCGCTGGCGAGAGACGGATTTGTTTGTTGCGTGATTTTGGGGTCGTTCATTCGTCTCCTGATGGTCGTGGAGTTAGTAGTGGGAATCCTGAATAAAACGTTTACATAAAATATGGGAAACAGGGTTCGTGTCCTTCATTCTTGAGGCGGCGTTTGTCTTTCATCTTGTTACCTTGTGAGCATGGGCCGGGCCGAGACCGAGAATCGAAATGCTACTTGGGGTGATTATTAGCCAGTGAGTGAGAGCCGCGTAGTATGCTTACAAATTTACATGTTTGATTAAATATCCTTGTTTATTTATAAAGTGTAAAATTCATGTCTACAGAAATTATCTCCGTAGCCTAAGACAAGATCAGTTACGTGCTATATGTGATACACGCTTGGGCAGAAAATTTTCCCCAGTAGGTTGCCATTACTTTCTGCAGCTGACTGGTTGCCAACTTAGAACTTAATTTGTTCTGATAGTCAACCAATAACTGGAGAAAGAAAAGACAGATTGACACCTTTCCCAAGGGTATTTGTGCATAAGTGAAGGGATTCAATTGGGATTCGAACTCGATTACTCCCATATCCACTGCACCACAACGCACATCAAGAGCAAGGTACGCCTGGTAAAAAAAAAAAAAAATGGGAGAAATGCATGTTTGATCCCTGCCATGAGGTACATTTTCTTTAATAAGACACAGATGATCTAAGCCAGGAGATGTTAATTCCACTGTTTGTAAATAAATAGGTATATCTACTCAAATAGACTAAAATAACGTTTATAGTAACAGGAAATATTAATTGCTTATGTACAGAGAATTTAAGCAATTAAAGGATATTTTTATAACTATAAATTTTAAGCTTAATGGGTATAATGGTACCAAAAATAAAATGTGTAGTTTTTAAATATGATAACTGAGACACGAGATGGGATGTGCGTTGTACTGCAGTGGATATCGGCTCGGATTCTGAATTCCAGTTAAATTCGTTGTATTCACTTGGGAAAAATATTAATAATCTTTTTTTCCCTCTAGCTATGGGTTAAATAGCATGATAGATTAGGTTCTATAGCCTTGGTTGGCAACCAGTCTACCGCAGAGAATAATGACAATCTACTGCGAGAAAATCTTCTGTCCAGTCAGCCATGTCTCTTTCGAGACATGATCGCCTA
Source organism: Ascarosepion bandense (assembly GCA_037127315.1). NCBI lineage: Eukaryota > Metazoa > Mollusca > Cephalopoda > Sepiida > Sepiidae > Ascarosepion > Ascarosepion bandense. Next base: position 2,778 of record JBBBDQ010029673.1, on the reverse strand, counting down.
AGCGTGTATTACGTATGGCATTTAACTGACCAAGACACGACACACACAAACATTATATATTTGAATTATATCTCTGTGCTTCAACCACGAAACACGCTATGGATTTAGCGGCTTGGTTGGAGAAGTCGTGGCTTGGGGAGGCACTGTCCTATGGGCAAAGGAGCTTGGATTAGTTCCACCACGGAAGTCGTGAGGAGCGGCGCACTTCATCGAGCTTAAATGTCGGGTTTCGATTCCTGGTAGTGGTTGCGCACTGCTGAAGAGTCCACGTATAGGACGAAACGGCCGTCCAGTGCTTTCTGCATTCTGTTGAAGTCAAATATAAAGCTCGATGATTTACTTTATATATATATATAAGGTGCGAGCGATAAATAAGTTATTTCGAAATAAAGGGTCCGGTTCTGTTCTCTAACGTTGCAGTGGGTAATCTCTGCACGTATGCAAATGTACGCTTGCCGTGTCGAAACGAAAAAAAAAAAAACGTACTTGTCATCCACCTCCATTTTAGTCCCTCTTATACGTATCGAGTCTCGCCACCTCACACAGGACTACCACACTCTCCTCCATAAAACCAGTTACACTTGTGTCCTCTTTTTTCTTTTTTCTTTAACGTGCCGGTAGCAGAGAGAGCATACCTTCTGTCTTTTCGAGGTAAGTTTATTTGTTGGATTACTACTACAGGTTCGAAATTCCTAGTACCTGAAGAAGACCGGATTGTACAACAGTTGAAAGGTCATAAAAATAGAAATAAAGATGTGGACAACAGTTTGAACAATGTAAATACTCTCAGATCTCATATCAGAAGTATAAACAAAAACTGATTTATAAAAAAAAGAAAAAAAAAGAAAATAGATCACTACACGTTACAAAATTTATTTGGTGATGGTTTGGGAAAGGGCCGGTCAAAATGCTTTTTATTATCTTAACAATAAAATAAAATCATTAAAATGTATAACTGAACAGAGTAATTGTTTCATAATAATGACAATAATTAAATTTTAAACGCTGATCGTTAAATTCATTTTTCAGAGCTATACTTTTCCTCCAGCGTCAGAGATTGTAGAAATGATTTTAAATAAAACCTTTTAGAAATATGAAACAAATTAAAAATATGATGCCAAGCAATTGGGGTGGAGGGGAATTGGCAAGAAGATAATTACTGATGAATTACATTTTTAAAAATATTTACAGAAAGAAGAATGCACTGTGTTGAACACAACCTGCATATTTTTTTTGTTTCTCATTCAACAATCGAACAGATCGGCTACGTTCAGCTGAATCAGTAATTATCAATTAACTGTGTAATTAACAATGAAAAAAAAAGGATATTTTATGTTAATTAAGACGAATTTCTGATGGCTGACATTGACTGAATTATAATTCTTCAGCAGAATTTAATTATTACCAGGGTAAAAATTTAAAATTCCTTCTAAGTGACTAAAACATATCATGGAAACCGTATATGTGGTTTCAGACTCCATTGTAATTTCTAAGATTGATGAGCCTCGTTAACATACAAGGGCAAAACAATTGAAGTAGATAGACTAAACTATCGCCCGGTTCACACTCCACCCTAGTCTATTGAACAGGTGAAGAGGCTCATCCCTTGTTTCCTGTTTAGGATGTGGTTTTCGGTTTTCTCTTTTTCAATCTTTTCACTCCTTTTTTTTTTCTCTCAATTGGAGTAGATAGACTAAAGTATCGCCCGGTTCACACTCCACCCACGTCTATTGAACAGGTGAAGAGGCTCATCCCTTGTTCCCTATTTAGGATGTGGTTTCCGGCTTTCTCTTTTCCAGTCTTTTCACTCTTACGTATCCCCCTGCACATCAGTGGCCTTACCGCCTTGCTCGGGGTGATATGATTTTAAAAAAAACAAAAAAAAACAATACATTTGGCTACCAAGAGAAAGACTTGATTTGTCCATAAGTATTATTGGGGCTTTTGTAAAGGGTTGATGAGCCGCGTTAAAATACAATAAAAAAAATAACGAATTTGGTTACCTGAACAAAGATTGATTTTTCTTAAGCAATGTTGTTTTTATTTAGAGGTGATAAGCCTCGTTAAAATTCAAGGAAAACCAACACATTTATGTACCTGAACAAAGACTAATTTTTTTCCATAAGCAATATGGTTTTTTATTTAGGGTTGATAAGCCGCTTTAAAATAGAAGGATAAGCAACACATTTGGTTACGTGAACAAAAATTGAATTTCTTTATAAGCAATGTTGCTTTTCTTTAGGGTTGATGAGCCTCGTTAAAATACAGAACAACAAATGAAGAAGGTCAGAGAAATGCTGCAATAATAACAAAGAATGGTAACATTATTATACACAATTATAATATCTTCTTTATTATTAAATAAATTACTTTTTATCAATGTTCATATGAAAGACTGTTCAATATTAAAACATTAGTATTGTCTGAAATTCTTAAAATTATTCTTCTATTTTTTTTTAACCAGATTTGCCTTGAACGACATTTCAACTAATTTCAGCTATAGCCATGGTTCCCAACGCCGGGTAAATTACCCCAGTGGGGTAATGAGCCTATATTTTGGGGGTGATGGATATTTGGTTTGGAAAGAGGCAATCAGCTTATAATTTCACACTGTGTCCTTGGAATGAAGACCAAGAAACGTAGCAGACTCAACGTGGCAAACGACGCCAGAATAGCCCTTTCAGTCACAAAGCCAAGAATAAATAAACTGGCATTGGTACAGACAATACAAGCTCAACACTCACATTAAAAATCACGGCTAGATCACGGCTACTATAC
>JBBBDQ010029669.1:237500-329883 GCA_037127315.1 Ascarosepion bandense | reverse complement strand
TATCTATCTATCTATCTATCTATCTATCTATCTATCTATTGCAGTGGCTATGTAGTTAATGAGATTTCCATAAGACGTCTTTATAGTGGAACCTAATATATAGTTTGGGAATTTTTATATGGAGGTATACTACAACATTTTATTTGAAATTGATTTTATGTTATATTTGAACCTTTGAAGGCTTAAGGATTACAACCGAGATTCGTTATGCATTGAGAATTAGCTGTTAAAAATATGATAATTGTTCTTAAGCAATTCTCTTGGGGAGAAAAAAGTCTTTCAGAGATTCAATGAATGGAAATATTATAGATAGTTTGAAAATGGGCATTAAAATTCCAGCCTTTACTTCAACTAGCGAAATAATTGTTTCAAATTGATATTTCGTTTTCGGTGCCTTTCCTACCCTTTCCTACCGCCGCAACGTAGCTTCACTGTGTCTTTTCTATTATAGTGGGTTGCTTATCTATTCTTTTCTGTTAGTAGTGGAGAGTCCGTTCTAGTGAAGGGTAGTTGTATACTATTGAAGGTTAACGGAATTTGGCCTTGTTGTAGATAGCCCACTATAAGTCATAAAGAAAGGTTATAAACCAAGAAAAGCAAATTGAGTTGAAAGATAACATTTTATATATAACACATATCAATTAATGTTTTTACAATTGAAGTAATACATGAAATATAGGTCCAACGGAGGTTAAAATGTTCATGGTAATAAAATGCTGGAAGAGAATTAATGCTTGGGAATTTGGGTGCGTGTAAGTAAGGAATGTCTTTGATGTATTCGCTCCTTAGGTCAGTAAGTAGTTGTTTTGAGGCAGGGAAGAAGGAAAGAGGTAAGGGAGGCGAGTGTAGTAAGCCGCTTGACTTGGTCAAGGGAGATACTAATTACTCTCTTCTCCTCAAGTCGGTCTGCCTGTCGATGCTTTCTGTATCCGCTTTTTATACCTTCTTTTTGAATTACAGTAGCTCATTTGGGATTTCACACTTGTATTTGGTTCTGGGCTTCCCATTGGCTGATAAATAAAATTCGCGTAGGCTCGCGAACTGGAAATTTAATATTTGATTAATTTTTAGTTTTCAACCGGAACATCTGCGCGGAGCCGGCGGCGCATGGACAACTTTTGGATATTTGCTTTTTGGTCGTGAAAGCGCAAACATCCGGTCTATCGCTTTTGCTCGGTATCACCACACTATAACTAATTTCATGGTAATTACTCTGATGAACTACCCAATTGGTATCTAATCTTTATGAATTTAAGTGCAGTCTTAGATTGAAGGGAAGGTCTCGCCATTTTACAGCTGAAATGGCTAAATGCAATCGTAAGTTCTATGCCAGCAGTTTCTTCTCTTGCACTTTTCGCTTGTGCAATACTCGTCCGGGTTTTTGTTTTGCGGTCAAATTTGATCTTCAAAAATTTAAATGCAGTGTCAGTTGTTATTGTTTTCTGTTCTTTTATTGTTCTCACTGTTTAATAATATTTTTATCCTCATATTCTATCACATCAGTAAACCCCTTGTGTTTCAGTAGGTTTAATGCTTTGCTTGGGGTCTAATGATTACGTAATGAAAACATAAAACAAAAGCAGAAAAAATATATTTAACATGCAACAACAGTTTCAAGTCCTGATTATTTGAATATATATATATATATATATATATATATATATATATATATATGTGTGTGTGTGTGTGTGTGTGTGTGTGTGTGTGTGTGTGTGTGTGTGTGTGTGTTTAGGCAGCGAACCTCTTCTTCCATGTTTCGGTAAAAATGACAAACAAGGTGCTATGATTATGTTTTTTATATAATTTTTCATGTGATCTTATAAGTACTTAGAGAAATAAAGCAGTTAGACAATTTTTATATAACTTATGTTGAGAAAAGAAAAAGTCACATGTAAAATTATATAAAAACTTAACCATAACACCTGTCTGTCATTTTTAACGAAACTTTGACATGTATACTGTCCTTTTACACATATATTATAGTAATTCTGAAATTTTACATACACACTCAGTCATATATATATATATATATATATATATATATATATAAATATATATATATATTGCAAATAACAGTAAAAATCTCTGTCTACCAGTCTGTGCATTAAAAATCTTTATAAAAATATGCCTTATGGCATAGCTGAAATCTGCGTCACCTAATATGTTATATATAATTTTTAAATTGAATTTCAAAAAATAAAAAAAGTTTTCTTGAAACTTCAATTTTGGTTTAATTGACAGATAAAGAATTAAATTTACTATTCCCAGTTAGTTAAATACTCTGGTGTATTTAAAACAGAAATTATATTGATTAGAATCTAAAATTTTTTCAATTTAAAAAAAAAAATTCAAGTTTTAGGCCATTTTTGAGGGATCGACACATTATTAAACAAAAGTTCATTCTTGATTTTAAAAATCTTGCAAAAACAAAATATATATCTATCACACATTATTTTTGAAAAATTAGCAAATTTAGAGTTAATTTGATTTGAAACTAATAGTACTTGTTTATAGCATGAAATTTAAAGTAAAAGTATTTCTTAATATAGTTCTAGCTTTTCTGACCTTTGAAGTAGGTGATGTCGTCAATCATTTCACGCATCTGGCTAAGTATGGTTGACCTGAATTGACATAAATTTATGAAACCTAATAGAATGTTTCGTAGGGGGAACTGTCACGTTTGTAACTCGGACCTTCCGTCAGCAAGGACAAATTCATTCGGACACCGTTTTTTTTGTTTGTTTACCTTTTTACCTCTCGTCTCACTGCGACGTTTTTCTTGTTACAGTTTTTTATTCTATTTTATTTTGTTTTCCCTTCTCTTTCATTTTTGTGCTTTCTAACATAGATTATGCTTCTTTTTAATTCCTGTCCTTATCATGCCCTACCGTTTTTTATCTACTCTCAGCAACGCTTTGATGCCACGTGAGTAGGGTTTGCCTTTTGGCGGGATCTTCAGATTCTTCCTGTTGGTCCCTGTATCCACACGCACTATTCGCCTCTCCGCCGTTTCATATCACTTTGGTATGTTGATTTCATTCTTCTTTAACCATTTCATCTCCTCTGTATTGTAAACGCATTAATGTGGCACAACAAAGAGTTTGTTGCCTCTTTATCTCTGTGTTGCTCATTCTTTCTAACCCAAAAATAGATATTTTAGGAAAGGAATAAAGGACCTTTTTATCCAGAATTCGCTCAGCTGCTTAGTCTTGCCTTTACCATGTCCAATGTTGTAATTGCCTATTTCTTGATATAAACGCTGAGCTGCCTTTCCAAATTTGTTGCTTTGTGAAATTTAAATTAAAACTCTTGCCTCGCAGTTCTTAACGCCTTTACTGCTATACCAGACAACCTCATGGCTGCTGGTAGGAGTGGTTAGTCTCTCCTTTTCTTCGTTGTTCTCGCTTGCTCCCTTCCCTGTTTCTAGCTTTTCCTTTTCTCTCTTTTATTTCTGTCTTCTTCGTCGCAGTGGACTCATCTTTGTTTTGTTCATTTTTCTTTCAGATGTTTTACCTAATTCGAGTAATAAAATCTTTCGTTTTTCAATGAAATTCGTCTGTGTGTTCTTGCGAATTTGAGTTTAAACTGGCTGTCTAAAGCAGAATGCTTTTCGGCATTTTGTCCAGGGCAGCACAGTAAAAAATCATTTTCGGCAGCACAGGAACATTCCTTGAAATACGTGACCTTTTAATGATGTCACTTATAACTTTCCATGGTTAAAAATGTGGAATTTAACATTAAAAAAAAAAAACTTATTTAAAAAGTCTAAATGCAAAATGATTTATATTAAGCTTTCAATTTTTTATTTGTAAATATAGTCTTTAGTTAATAAAATAATAAACAAAGACACTGAGTGATTGAAAGAAATTTAAAAGATGTTTGAAGCTTTATAGATCATCATAATTAGCAAAGAAAAAGTGAAAACAATTCTTATAAAAATTCATTATTTATCGAAAATTGTTTTTCCTCAGAATATCGTATCCTTGATATATATTATTTACAAAATCAATTAAAAGTATATATCAATTAAAAATGGCGTAGTTTTAATGCATTTTTTATTTTCCTATTCGGGGCAGATTTTCGGGAAATTGTCTCGATAGAAAAACAAAAACAAAAACAAAAATAACAAACAAAAATGCAAAAACATAGAGGGTTTATATTCCTCAAAGAGTCCTCCACTAAACAAATAAAACAAGATTTGTGATCAGCATTTAATTTTTAGAAATTTAATGAAATTAATTGAAGATCGGGGTAACCGATGTAAAAAAGTATTTTTACCAAGATTTTCTAAAAATAATAATTGCATAAATAACTTCATTCATGTGTGAAAATGTCCTGAAAGTTTCATTAAAATCAGTCAGTTATTTGATTTTTGTAAGAATTAAAAATTAACGTGTCTTTCAACACCAAAAAATGAGTTACGAAATATTACGTTTGCCGTTCTGTGTATTCTGGTGTCGTTAAGACAAATGACACGGCCTATCCAGCGAAGCCTGTGGTAATGAATATGCATTTCGAAGTTGATTGCATTGAGCCTTTTGAGGACCACAGAGTCCGGCGTGTAAACATCAGGTGAATCATTGACAAAACAGAGAAGATTTTTAATCAAAATTTTGAATGTGGATTAAATTTTTTAAAATGTAATGAAAAAAAATCCAAGAAAATAAAAAACAAAACTTTTATCTTTCCTCTTAATAATAACATAAACATTTTGACGATAAAACTTTCTATTACGTTTGGGTTCTTTTGACATAATGCTATGCTGCTTTTTTCAGAGAACGAGTGTAGGTATCTAATATATATATATATATATATATATATATATATATATATATATATATATATACAGGGGTGTGCGCTACAATCCAGACTAAATTTAACTTGGCATAAAATGACAGCCATATTAAATATATAATTTTTTTATTGTTTCAGATTTGTGTGACAACAATTTGTTGAATTAAGAACAAATTAAGCAAAATGTCTAGTGAACTCGAGCGCTGTGCTGCAATTATTGTGGCCTACGTTGTGGCCGCACGCCAAAAAAGATTGTTGAGTTTTTCATTTCCCAAAATCGACTGTGTATGACATTGCCAAGACCTGCAAAGATTCAGATGATGTTTCTTTGATTGAAAACCAACTTTCCTGTCTTTCCTTAAGAGAATCTCCGATGAAGGGGATGTCATGCCTACCCACTTTTTTGGTAAAGGTCAGATCGTGACGAAAGAGGTCTACCTGGATGTCATGAAGAATATTGTGAAGCCATGGATTGTTTAGGTAGCTACAGAGAAGCCATGGCTGTTCCAACAGGACGGAGCTCTTGCTCATGCGTCCAATTTTGTCCAGACTTGGTGTGACGAGAATCTGGACATGTTCAGGTCAAAGGAGCTCTGGAACCCTAGTAGCCCAGACCTGAATCCTTGAGACTATTACAAATGGGGCGTACATGAGAGACAGTCCAACAAACGTGCACACAATACTGTCGACTCTCTGAGGATTGCGATCATTGAGGCCGTGGCCAACTTTTCCAGGGAGAAGGTGACCAACGGCTGTATAAGGTTTTGATCTCGTGTAGAGGCTGTGATTGAAGCTGGAGGGGATGGATTGAAGAATATGATAGAGGAGAGATCAGACAAAAATGTTACAAAGCAATTTTTCATGTAAATACTTGTCATTCTTAATAAACACAATTTCTCTTTAAGCATATGTTTTTCCGGATTCTAGTGCATACCTCTATATATATATATATATATATATATATATATATATATATATATATATATATATATAAATTAGTGAAATAATTTACATGTGTTACTTAGTTAAAACATATTGTTACTGGATACAATTCTATTCCGAAAATATATCTTATGTTTCGTGTTTAAATAACATGAGGCAATAAACCGTCAACCTGATTTTCCCATCTTTCTCGTTTACTTTCCCTAATTTCTAAACGATACCTTGGTATTAGTCCTCTATATAAAGCCATATATATGCGTTGGATTTTCGTTTAAATATCAACCTAGCTAATCAACCATTTTTAGTGTAATCTTGTTTTGCTATTTACCGTCTCTGTCGATGTAATAAAAGTCGATGCATGCTAAGTCTTAACCACAGTCAAACTGTGTCCGCATTTCACCGAAAGACGAGATTAATTGTTGCTAGCAATTTAATATTGTCAGTTATTGTTGAACAACAACAACAACAAAAACAACACACACGCACATATTATGTCTGTCGCCTCTTAAACGAGTATGACCATCGCTGACAAGTTTTATCCATGGTTTTAGTTCTCTTGAGAATGACAATGGCAAATTGTGTTATGCTATACAGGGCCTGTTTTGTAAATTCTGTTCATATTGCTAGTAGGTTTTCATGTGATGGATGAGACCAGATCAGTTTCTGTAGGTTTTCGAACACTACCAGCATATTAAATTATTTCCAGCTTAGAACTTTAAACAATGAGTCTTTTGGCTGACCAAGCCTGCGTAAGAAAGAAATATTCCCTGCCACATCCATCATATGTGATTTGATAGATTTCTTAGACAATTGATATTTTATTTAAGAAAATAGTGTTCTTTTTTCAATTAAATGTTTAAAAAATTCTTAGAAAACAAAAGTAAAAACTTAACTTTTCTATACTTGCAACTTTATGAATCATTTTTAAACATGAAAAAATATTCCTGAATTGAATTTTTTTCATTCTTTTTCTTGTATTAAAAACTACAAAATTTATTTTTTAGTCAATTTTAAAAGAATTTGTTTTATTTTTAAGATTTTTTATTTGAAAACTCTGTGAAATTATTTGTTACAAAAGTCAACAAGTCACTATTACCAAAAATTTAAACTTGAAAATGATGATTTAAACTTTGTTTAAACCTATAATTTCTAAATAATATTTAAAACATAAAGGCCTAAATCACACCACGCTTGAATTTTAAAACCTAATTTTTAAAATATTTAATGTTTAGAAAATATTTAGCACAAAATGAACATCCTCAAAAAATATTTTCCAAACATTTTTTTCCTATTTTTGATAATTTGAAAGTTAGTTATCGATATTAATCCATAGAAAAAAATTGGAAATAAAAAAAATAGAATTTTAACTTAAGAATAATTCTTTTATGGCCTTTTCCCCTAGTAATCTTGAAAGGCAAAATGTTAATTTAGTATTACAAATATTTAATGAATATACTATTCAGGGATTGCTAACTTTAGGAAAAGAAAAATGTTTGCCCAATTTTGCTGAAGTTGCGGAATTTATAAACATATTTTTTATTTGGTGGAATATAATGAATGTGAAAACACCAGTTAAAGGTTCGAATCTTTAAAATAAATATTGCAATCCATTAAAATTAAATGAAGAAATTTATGCATTTCTAACAATATTTTGTAACTAGTTTGAATCTTGGGATAGCATTCCTGGAAAAAGTGGTAAATTAACAAAGGAAACTTTTACTGCTACACCATACCACTTATGCCATTTTAGAATTAACACAATATTGTACAGAAGAACTGAAAATGTTGTATATATAACCTGGAAAATTTCAAACTGATCATCTGGAGGCAAGATTTGGCCAGTATCGACAACTTAGTGGTGATCAATATCTCTATCTGTCAATTATTTGAACGCGAAAAAAAAACTAAGAATATTGTTTGTTTTAAAACGTAGCCTGTCTTTTAATAATCAAAGTATTAATTTGAAGAATATACAAGAGATGAATTGGAATGAAATTACAGAGGAACAAAATTTAGATGTTTATAAATTTAACATAGATGTAACTGATAATGATGCTCATCAGTGCAAAGAAGTCATGCCTATTATAATATATTTAGCAGGTTATTGCTGTTATGCCGTTTTAAAAAAAATGAAATGTTATAGTTGTAAAAGTTTAGTGTCAGGAAGAGATGATATAAACAGTTATTTTCAAGGAATTAATAGAGGTTCTCTGTTATATCCCAGTGATGTAACAACAAATTTAGTACTATACAATTATATTGTTATTAATAAACGTGTAAAGAATCATTCTTTTCTTCATTCAATGAATCAAAGAAAATTGTCTATGTACATAACATTGGATGTTTTAGCTAATGATGAACTTCTTTTTCATGTTGACTCATGTAATGAAGGTCACAGCATTGAAAAAATAGAAAAAAAGATTGTCTGGAGCTCTTCTAATGCATTATTAAATAATTTTTGTAGCAAGGAAAATGATAATATTACTTGTAAGAAGTTAAGTAAAAAAAGAAAGCTTCAAACATTCGACTAAATTTTGAGACATAAAAAGACTTTTATAAGTTTGATTTTTAAAAAACAGTAACTTAAACTTATTTAGTTTGAATTAATTTGCTTGAATTTAAATTGTTGCATTTTTAAATATTTTTAATTAATAATTTTTGCTTATTTATTGTTGCTTCTTGTTTGTTCCTAAATTCTAATGGTTGCTTGATTGCTATATTTAAGTGATTTTGATTTAAAAATTCTTGCAATTAAAACAAAAGTGATTGTGATTTTTCATAATTAAATGAAAAATATGAAAATTTAAGCAGTGTTTGTTAAATTATTTTTAGAATTTAGACGAATAAACGAAACATTTTGTCTCTAAAACTGTGTTTATTTACAAACACGACTGACAGTCAGTCGTCAACAATGATGTTTATATTTTCTTATTAATTATTGGTTTTCTTAATTTTAATTAAAATTAATAAAACCAGTATAAATCAAATCATGTGTCTTTCTTTTTTTTCTTGTTACATTTTAAAAAGTTTTAAAATCTTTATTAAAAAACGACTTCATGATTATCAACGTCGTCATGAAGCGAGAGACGACTGCTACGCTGATTCATGGCTCTACTCCCGTGACGTCACATTTCATCGCTCAGGATTTGGTAATATAGCGGAGGTCGTGGCATAGCAATCTCGTCGGTACACAAGCATAGTAGACCCGTCAGTACACTGTCGTCTTTGTGCATTTCTTAATTCATTGATCTTTTAGAGCTGTAACTGCATCCTTTGTTTTCTCCACGCTACCTGATATTTTATCGTCAAAAGTGCAGTGTTTGTTTATAGTGCTCCCAAGGTATGTGAATTTGTCTGCCACCTTCATTGATTGGTTCGATTTAAGGTGAAGGCGAAACAGGTGAGAGTGTAACAATCTCTGTTCAGACTCAGAGTAAGGACGAAGGTTTTACAGCAACGGGAAAATTATCCATCAGAACTTGCATTTTCAGTTCTGTTTCGGTAACCAAACTCCAATCATTGGCATATATATATATGTATATATATATATATATATATATATATATATATATGTGTGTGTGTGTGTGTGTGTGTGTGTGTGTGTGTGTGCGCGCGCACTATAGCCATCCTCTGGATTTGTAGGATTCACTAAAAATTGAAGGTATCACACCTTTTTCAAAACTAATTTACGAGCTCATTTCGGGGCATTTTCATCTTCTGAAGAATTTTATGACATATTCAATAACAGTAATAATAATACACTTAAAGAAGAACTCGATTTAAGAAAAGAAAAGCAACAATATTTCAATACTATGTATGTCTTCTTCAAGTTATGTTTAAAATTGGATCCAAGTATAAAAGATATATAAATATAAGTCTTTGTACAAACGTCACTTGTTATGAGAGAAAAAAAATAGAGAAAAAGAAAAGGAAAAAACGGTTATAGTGGTAATCAACGAGACAAAGCGAATATAAGGCAGCCACCGTGAATGGAATGCAACTAAAATGTGAGTAACATGATAGAGTGGTGTGCATTTTGAGATTTTCCGTTAGTTGATTTGTTAGTAAAAGCAATTAATCAAATGGGTTCAGTATAAATCTTATGGAACTTTCCAGTTATTTTGTTCATTCCCAGGCGTCGGAAATTAGTAGTTTTCATATGTAATTATCTTCAAGATAAAAAATCGGTGAATTATGGATATTTTTTCATAATGTGTACCTTATACTACCGAAATATTACTAATCTCTCTGCCTTTTCTTTTTTTTCTTAAAATGCGTTCTTTGCTAAGTGTTGCAAAATATTGTGAGATTTACGTCTATCATCTTGTTTAATAATAATGATAATAATAATAATAATAATAATAATAATAATATTTATAATAATAATAATAATAATATTTACATTGGGCAATGTGCAAACATTATGGAAAAGCTGTAAACAAACACTGGTATGAACATCACCCAGCACCGGTTACAGAAATAGAAGATGTAACCATTCTATGGGATTACACCATCTACACAGACAGAAAAATTGAAGCAAACAGGCCAGACATTATTGTTAAAAACCAGAAGGAGAAAACTTGTCTATTAATTGATACGGCTTGTCCAGCGGATTGTAACATAGCAATCAAGGAATTTGAAAAACTGTCAAAATATAAAGACCTGGAAATTGAAATAGAAAAAATGTGGAAATTGAAAACAAGAGTTGTGCCAGTGATAGTAGGTGCACTTGGAATGATAAAAAATGGAACAAAACAACACATTGAAAGAATCCCTGGAAACCCCAGCTTAAGAGATATACAAAAAATTGTCTTATTAAGTACAGCCCACACACTAAGGAAAACTTTATCTATGTAATGCTTGGGATGATAGGGAAGATAGAAAAACATGAAATGGAGCCATAACAACACGCCACTACCTGCCTTAGGTCTCCCCGCAGACTTGGTTGGTAGTGAGACCAAAGCAGAAATAAAAATATGATGAAAAATGACATAATAATAATAATAATAATAATAATAATAATAATAATAATAATAATAATAATAATCCAGATATAGTGATCAAACACAAAAACAGAATATACATTCTTATTGATATACCAGTTCTTGCAGACTGTAATATATATTTGAAGATCTTTGAAAAAGACTATGAAAACACAAGTGGACATCTAAAAAAATGTAGAACATGAAGACATCAATAATTCTAGTTGTGGTTGAAGCTTTCGGTTTGATAGACTCCCTGCTAGCTTCTGTCTTAAAGAAAATACAAAAAAAAATTGTTATTACATCGCTGGCTAAAAAATTATCACTTTGTTGGTAATCTGAGGGATGGCGGATTTAAAATTTCTTTAAAAATTAGATGCCATCCTAGTTTCTGCATCATAGCTTAGTAGAGAAACTAATTAAACTAAAGAAGATAGAATTTATCAGTGGGTGCCTATGAAGATGCAAATACGAGGAAACACAACTATTATTTTTAACAAAACAAAATTAGGAATTTATTTAGAAATTTAAACATTTGAAGTTTCAGGACAAGTAATCAAACATTAATGGTTTGTAGTTTCGAAAAAATTAATCAAACATCAAAGGTTTGTAGTCAAGAATAAATGTTCATATTAAATCATCGGACACAAAGTAATATGCTTAAACATATTGATAGAGTTTGGTTCTCACATAAAAGTCATACGGTTATATTCAACATGAATAAATATATTTTAAAGTACTTAGCTTAAAAGTTGAATAAAGCTCTTTAAAATTCCCCAACTCTCACTAGAGGCTGATAATATATCAGCGTGTAATTTGGCATTATTCAGACGCATTAGACTCTGCCTTTCTCTCTCTCTCTTTTCTTATGCCTATTTATATCAAAAAGCGATTTGACACCGGCTCGTTACTTTTTCTCAGTTTGTAAACCGCTTCCTTTTAGATGGTCAAAGTAAATTTTTACGTAGGCTTGTTAAATGTTGACCTGGTTTTTTCTTCATCTCGGAGCCAATCTCTTTTTTTATTGATCAAAATAAATGTTCGCACAGGCTCCCGAATTTGAAAACAGTATTTCGTATCTCTCACAGCACCAAACCTTTTAGCCTGTAGCTAGATAGATAGTCTTCGAAATATCAGCCACACTTTCTCCTGATAAAATTAAAAAAAATAAAAATGGTACGTATGTGATTGCACCTCGCGTGGGAAAAATTGTTTGATTTACAGAAAGTAGCCCACAGTGTCCTTGAGAGAAAGAAGTAACAAACAACAGAATTAATTATCCCTGTAATCGTTTGTATTGATTGAATATTTTTAGCCTATATTTACACTGAAATGTTTTATAACTAAATCATGTTTTTAACAAAATGAAAACTTCTAAAAAATATTTGAATTTCTGGCATGAGGAGTTATCATTATTTACATTTGGACTGATATCCTCATCTTCAATGATATTGTCAGTGTTAATAAAAATAAAGTTTAGTCCGCATACAAATGTTGTAAATAGCTAGATCATAGAAAATCTTAGATTGTAGAAATAAGACTGTCCTTTTAAGTGGAAAGTTTGTTATTTTTTTAATCATTTCACTCCAAGCAAGGCAATAAAGCAACTAAGACATAAAGAGATTACTGAGTGTGAAAGAACAAGAAAAAATATTAAAGAACGAGAACAATAAAAGAAGAGGAATCAAGAAGACAGTAGATAACGATTGACATTGCATTTAAATTTTTAAAGATCAAAGCTGACTGGAAAGCAATTCGGAAAAGAGTTCCGTAAGCGAGAAGTACGAGAGAGGAAACTGTTAGTGTAGAACATACGGTTAGATCTAGCCATTTCAAATGTAAAATGATGAAACCTTGCTGCCAATCTAGTCAGTCAGTTAGTTAAGTGTCATACATGATACACGCTTGAGCGATCATGTCTCGAAAGAGAAATAACTGACTGGGCAGAAAATTATCCCGCAGTAGGTTGCCATTGCTTTCTGCGGTAGACTGGTTGCCGACTAAGGCTATAGAACCCAATCTGTCCTGCTATTTAACCCATAACTGGAAGGAATAGTAGGATTAATACCTTTCCTAAGGGTATTTGCGCGTAAGTGAAGCCAATCTAGTACTGCGCTTAAATTCATGAAGTCTAGCAATCGTATAGTAAAGATTACCAGAGCAACTACCATGAGAATATTTATAGAAAAAAACACATGGAAGCTACCTTATGGCAGTGGTAAAGTGACTGAATCCGAAATGTCAGACCAGGACTTGGCAAGTTTAATGCTTTTTTTTTTGTGTGTGTGTGTGTGTGTGTGTGTGTAAATTATGTGTGTGTGTGTGTGTGTGTGTGTGTGTGTGTGTGTGTGTGTACGTATGTTTGTAAATGCGTATACACACGTTTGTTTGACAGAGTAAAAGCGATAAAAATTGTTATGCCATAATAATGCATGAAAAACATTATGAAATAAAAAATGAAAGGAAAAAATCATCAATAAAACATTAGTCAAATCCTGTGACATCGTGAAAGGATTTAATTCAGATAACATTTTTAGATAGCAACACGTGGACGACCTAGGACTTGTAAGAAATTAAAAAGAAAAAGCCAGGATAACATTTTATTAGTTGTGACCCCTTTTGTAGCCTCTCGTTTGAAAAGCCTGGGTAGACAAGTTTGCAGTGAAAGGATAAAACTTCCATAAAAGTTATCTTTCTTTATTTTCTCTTGATTGTGAATTTTGAAGTGGATGAATTTGAACACAGCTGGTCATCATTAGATATCCCAATTCTTTTTCAAGGAATCATATGCAGTAAGGTCTCCTTCTTTTCGAATATGATTCTGACTAGTCTATTTTATGTGGGTGCCCGTCTAGAGCAGAGCCAACTTCACCTCTTTTAGAATTTGCCTTGTCGTCTAAAAGCTTTTCGAGTGGGAATAACTGTCACCAACCCTGTCATTATTACTAGGCCTTATTAATGAGGGCAAGTCGGCTCTGGACCCTTTTACGTTCTCGCAAAGGGTAAAGCCATTTTTATTTATAAAGTCTATTTTATTTTCTGTCCGTGTTAACTTTGAGAAAACGCATTTGTATTTTATTAAAATAGTTGTTACGCTTGAAAATCAATTCATATTTTAATATTCCACAACTCAATACCTAAATCAGAGACATAAAACTGAGGTTGCAATTTAGTTTATCGCAAGTTGTTTTCTAAAAACACGAGTTGTCCCGTTATGTAAAAAATGACGACAAAATATTTATATCGATATGCCGTCTAAAATGACGGCAACATATTTATTGAGGAACCTACTATTGAGTATCTTACATTAAGACATTAGAAAAAAACAAAAAACAAACCCTGAGCGTGACAAGATGGAAATATATTATATATATACTAGTGTACACCTGTCGTAAAAAATGACGACAAAATTTTGAGAGGATTATTACCTGTTTACTCATAGGTTATCCACCCTGAGCGTGACAGGAAGACACACACACACACACACACACACACACACACACACACACACACACACACACACACACACAATGGTCTTTATTATAATAGAAATGATATATATATACATGCATACATACACACACATGTATATATATATATATATATATATATATATATATATTATTCACTACTAGACGACGTAATTATTAAAAAAAAAACATAAATGAAATATTAAGGCACTGTTAAAGAGCAAACACGCAGCAAGAGCTTTCATAATTGGTAGTAAAGTTTAATAACTAGTAGTAGAGAAAATGAACCGAGCCAAAGTTGCCTCACTATTGTCTCTTTAATAAACTGATCCGACGCTGCTTCGCTATTGTCTCTCTCTCCATTAGTGTGACAGAAGGGATATATATATATATATATATATATATATATATATATATATATATATAGTGTATCGAGGCAGCAGGTAATTTTCTAAACATATACTGTTAAATATAAGAGACAATGAATGTCTATTATATTTCATCATGAACCGTCCTAAATATCGTAGTTTGGCTTTAATTTTAGGTGAAAATAAAGACAAAAATTCTCCAACATTTGGATGATTTTTTATTAAGCTGGTTCTAAGCTTTCGGCTCACACGAGCCACCTTCAGAGAAGTTACAAGGACGTTAATATAAAAACATCCACCATCAAAGACGATTTTATCTTGTGTTGACATAAAACTTTGCTAAGCAACAATAACAGGTACCAAAAATAGCAAATGCATTTCGTAAATTTGTAATGCGGTTCTATGACGTCACACCGCGTAAGAGCTCAAAATATTAACAGAACCATGTATTTAAATGTAATGTAATGTATTATGACCAGATTTAAACGTGATTTTAATAAGTGTGGGTTGTTTTGATTTAATGTAGAAGGCCTCCAATATCTGACGGTACTTTTTACTGTGTGTATGAGTGAGGATTATTGCATTGTTAACTAAAATCTGTCTGATATTACCTATATGACTATGTTTTTCTAAGAAATGTTGTTTAATTGTACTCTGATAAAAAGGTGACAGGTATTACTTAATAAAATTATCCAAATGTTGGAGAATTTTTGTTTTTATTTTCACCTGAAATTAAAGCCAAAATACGATGTTTAGAACGGCTCATGATTAAACATAATAGACATTCATTGTCTCTTATATTTAACAGTGTATATATATATATATATATATATATATATATATATATATATATATATATATATATAACGGTTTTTAGTACAATAGAAAGGATTATCAAAGGAATGAATTATAAAATTTCTTTGATCAGAATATTTCATTTTCGGATGCGTTTGAAACAGCTTTTTTTCATTTCAAATATATAAAAAATATATTTGAAATGAAAAAAAAGCTGTTTCAATAATTCGATTAAATCTTCTCGTACACACATGCACGCACTCACATAGATGTACTTTATATAAGCATACACACATATATGTATGTTTAGGTGTTTCTAGTCATTTATTTCTGCGTTCAACCTGCAAAATGATTTTACTTGTTTGTGCATATGACTATGTAGTGATGGTAAAACGTTTCTAAGCAATACATTTCTTGCCGCTAATATATATTAATCACTTGGATGGGTCGATTTTAGAACCGTGATATTGCACACATGTGAAACGTTGCAGTTTGACATGTTTAACCACAACATAAAATATTTTTTTCAAATCGTTACCTTTTTTTGAGGAATGAGTTTAAAGATTAAGTTTAGGTTGAAAATCGTCGCGTTGGAATGTGATTCCAGTTATCAGTGAAAGCTTTATAGAATTTATTATTTATTGAAGCATTACAGATTGTATATGGACAAGATGCATGGCACACGCATATTATTACTAAATCACTGTATTTCCTAAAAAGTATTTCTTAATCAGAAAGGTCTGACTCGTTCACCTTTTAGGTAGGCAATGATAACACCTGTCATAAATCAGTTCACATATCTGGAAGTATGGTGACCAAAAAATGACATAGCCCAATTTAACTTTTCGTAAGGGGAACAACCCTTAAAACACGTGACCTTTTAATGATAAATCTTTTATAATTTTCCATAGTAAAAGAAAATGTGCAGTTTAACATAAAAAATTGAATTATTTCAAAAATCTTAATTCTAAATGATTTGTATTAAGCTTTTCAATTTTCGTTTTGTAAATAAAGTCTTTATTCAATAAATTAATAACCGAAGATACTGAGTAACTGGAAAAAATTTAGAAGATGTTTGAAACTTTAGAAATCATCATAATTAGCAAAGAAAAAAAGAAAAACAACTCTTATAAAAATTCAATATTCATCGAATTTTTCCTTCTTCAGAATATGATATCCTTAAATTATGTTATTTATAAAATCAACTAAAAGTTTATCTAAATTAAAAATGGCGTAGTTTTAATGCATTTTTATTTTACTATTCGGAGCAAATTTTCGGAAGAATAATCTCGTAAATAAAAACAATTACATGATTTACATTCCCTAATAAGCCATGCATTTAACTAATAAAAAAGCTGGTGTAGATAATGAATTTCTAAAAGTTTCAAGCAAGGGGGAGGTAACAGATGGGAAAATATACTTTTTTACCAAGATTCTCTAAAACTAATAATAACATAAATAATTCAATTAATTTGTAAATAAACTCTGAAAGTTTCATTAAAATCAAACAATTAGTTGATTTTTGCAAAGATTTCCAAATGAATGTATCTTTCAACGTCAAAAAACGACTTGCGTAATATTACTTATGCCATGGTAGTAACTTTACGTAAACAGCGGGTGAATCACTGGCGAAAAAAACAACAAAAAAAAAAAAAATTCGAACGTGTTAGAAAGGATTAAAAAATTATAAAAAATATATTCATTGGAATCTAAAATTTAGATTTCTGAAAAAATTTTTAATTTTTCGGCCATGTTTTAAAAATCTTTCCTCTTAATAATACCATAAACATTTTGATGATAAAACTTTGTTTTTATGAAGGTTGAGCTCTTTTAACATCATGCTATGCTGTTTTTTCGGCAATTGCTTGGAGGTACCTATATTATCATTGATGCTAAAAGGACAAACTTAATCTTTCTTCTGTTTAGTTCTCAATTCCAGAAAACGGTAGGGGATTTGATGATTCCAGCTCCCTGGGTGTTATGACATTTTTGCACGTAAGAATTTTTTTTTTATGTATAAAGGACTAAAGAAAAGCCTGTTACAATATGACATTAACTCATTTAATAGTAATTAACCTGCTTCTTTTCTAAGGCCCGGGACGGCAGTACCTGGTTGTATGACAGATTATTACTCTCTTAAAATTAGTTTAAAAAAAAAAAGGACACATTATCAACAATTAATTTCAAAGGCAGAAAATTCTAAGTAGCAACCAAGACAGAATTCTCTTTTGAAGTACCCTGCTAATATCTCAGTCAGCAATCTTACTTTAGAGTCTATGACATAATTACGCAGCCGCCATGTTCATTTAGGTCACATGGCGCCAGTACAAATACCAGCTCTCCTTTTTGTGTCTTTTAATTCTGTTGCTTTGATCTTAGCTTGTTTTTGGGTCGCCTATATTTATCAACGGAAAAACCGGATAGGAAGAAGGCAAAAAGTTTTAGAAAACTGCAAATTTAAAATCTACCCTTCAAAAAAAAAAAGCAAGGCAACCGTTCTCAGAATTATTTATAAATGAATAATCTAAAATAGATAAATAGATAGATAAATAACTAGACAAATAGATAGAGAGATGCATAAATAGATAAATAAATAGACAAATAAATAGATATATAGATAAATAGATAGATAAATTAAATAAATATAGACAGATAAATAAGTAGATAAATAATTTTCAATATATAGATCGATAAATCAATATAGTTACCTTCATTCATTAGCTGAAAAAAACAGCATAGGATGATGATAAAAGGAGATACCTCCACTCATTTTTGATAATTAACTTTTATATTGAATTTTTAAAAATAAAAAATGTTATCTTAAAACTTTTATTTTAGTTTTAATAGAAAGCTAAATAATTAAGTTTACTATTTCCAACAAGTAAAATACTCTGGTGTGTTTCAAACAGAAATGATATTGATTAGAATCTACAATTTTTAAATTAAAAAAAAAATTCAACTTCTCAGCCATTTTTGTGCGATTGACACATTTGTGAACAAAAGTTAATTCTCGGTTTTAAAAATCTTGCAAAAATAAATGTAAATCTGTGACACGTTATTTTTGGAAAATTAACAAATCTAAAGTTAAATTAATCTGATTTACACACGTATTACTTATTTATAGTATGAAATTTAGAATAAAATTATTTCTTATACACAGTGTTAATCTTTCTGACCTCTTCTCCCGTATATTTGACATGTGATGACTGTTCGACAGATGCGAAATAAGACAAGTATATAGTGAGTGGAATTGACAAAATTGTGCAATTTTTTTCCTGTAAATGGAAGAAACCAGGAAACACATGACCTTTTAATGTACACATAGAAATTACCATAACAAATCTTCAAATACACACAAAAATAAATAAATAAATAAAATAAAAATTACTTTAAAATTACGAAGGCACGACAATTTGTATTAAACTTTTCAATTTTCGATTAGTAAATATAGTCCTCAGTTAATAAGTTAATAATTTAACGACAGCAAATCTTTGAAGTATTTCAAGAATATTTTTGAAACTTAAAAATGAAAACGTAAATTCATGGAATTTTCAGAAATTAAAGTTCGTTGGGAAAATTGGTTTTATTAATTAAACGCAGGACTCATTGGGAATGCATCTATCATTATTTTTTTAACATTTTGCCTTTATTTATGAAAATCTTCTCCCAATAATAAAATAATAAAATAAAATTTGTAATAAAACTATCACATTATTTAACTTAATAAGCTTTTAATTGCTTTAATACTTAATATATATTAAGGACATTATAGTCGGAAGAAATTTTTTTTTCGATGAATGATAAAATTTTAAAAGAATTGTTTTCATTTTTTAAAATTATAACGGCCTCGTTGTGGGCGCGATCTCTCTCCTGCTTCACACAAGCGTCACCAACGAAGAACAAAAATATATTTTTATATATATGTGTTCCTCGTTGTTCGTCCAGATTCAGCGTAATATTTTTTTTTTTTTTTTTTTTTTTTTTTAATCATATCACCCCGAGCAAGGCGGTAATGCCACTGATGCGCAGGGGGCTACGTAAGGGTAAAAAGAATGGAAAAGAGAAAACCGGAAACCGCATCCTAAACAGGAAACAAGGGATGAGCCTCTTCACCTGTTCAATAGATGTGGGTGGAGTGTGAACCGGGCGATAGTTTAGTCTATCTACTCCAATTGAAAAAAAAAAAGAATAATAAAGGAAAAGAGTGAAAAGATTGGAAAAGAGAAAACCGGAAACCGCATCCTAAACAGGAAACAAGGGATGAGCCTCTTCACCTGTTCAATAGATGTGGGTGGAGTGTGAACCGGGCGATAGTTTAGTCTATCTACTCCAATTGAAAAAAAAAAAGAATAATAAAGGAAAAGAGTGAAAAGATTGGAAAAGAGAAAACCGGAAACCGCATCCTAAACAGGAAACAAGGGATGAGCCTCTTCACCTGTTCAATAGATGTGGGTGGAGTGTGAACCGGGCGATAGTTTAGTCTATCTACTCCAATTGAAAAAAAAAAAGAATAATAAAGGAAAAGAGTGAAAAGATTGGAAAAGAGAAAACCGGAAACCGCATCCTAAACAGGAAACAAGGGATGAGCCTCTTCACCTGTTCAATAGATGTGGGTGGAGTGTGAACCGGGCGATAGTTTAGTCTATCTACTCCAATTGAAAAAAAAAAAAGAATAATAAAGGAAAAGAGTGAAAAGATTGGAAA
Organism: Ascarosepion bandense; assembly: GCA_037127315.1. Lineage (NCBI taxonomy): Eukaryota > Metazoa > Mollusca > Cephalopoda > Sepiida > Sepiidae > Ascarosepion > Ascarosepion bandense. Next base: position 309,828 of record JBBBDQ010029669.1, on the reverse strand, counting down.
AGAGAAAACCGGAAACCGCATCCTAAACAGGAAACAAGGGATGAGCCTCTTCACCTGTTCAATAGATGTGGGTGGAGTGTGAACCGGGCGATAGTTTAGTCTATCTACTCCAATATACCACATACATAGGAGACTATCATCATCCGTTACGATGACTGACAGGAAAGTTTCTCTATGGTGGTCAAAGGAGATCAGTTTCGTTTTGGAGGCATTCAAATTTACGAGTCATTTCCTACCTCAGTCCATCACGGATTGAAGATGCTTTTGAAGAGCAGCAGTCAAGTTTACTTTCTCAGTCTTGGCAGATTTACTATTGAGACGGGAGTAAATGGTGGTATCATCTGCATAAATGACTACTTGGGAACTGATTACACCTGGAAGATCATTGCTGAAGTCAGAAAAAGCGTTGGACCTAGAATAGAGCCTTGAAGAACACCCGAGTTCGTATGAAAGGATATAGAAGCTTGCCTGTTGAATGTATGAAAAAATAATCGGAGCCAATAAATGATCAGACCAGTAAATCCCATTTGATAACTTATAGGGTGTGTGTGTGTGGGGGGGGGGGGTAGACAAAATAATGGAAACCCGTAGTACCATAGTAGCATAATTTGGAAAATTTGATTAAACTATCAAAAGCTTGTCTAATTTTGTGTTTGTTGATTCAATATTAGTAATATTTTATTTTTTTTAGTTAAACTTTATTTACAGATAATATTTAAATAAGTTTATTAAACTCAATAGTCAGGACTATTTAAGAATTTTAAGTGCTCAATTTCATCCTATGGTTTAAGAACTGTTTTCGGAGGGAAATGTCATCTTTCAGGATGATAATGCACCCATTCATACTGTTAAAGCTGAATGGAACGAGGAGCGTTCTAGTGAAGTAGAACATTTTATCTGGCGACGACAGCCCCCCAGATCTCAACAACATTGAACACTTATGGTTCATTTAAAAAGCAAAAAAGTTTTACTAAGATTTTCTCAAAAATCATTTCTAAAATAATTCAATTAATTTGTAAATAAGTCCTTAACGTTTCATTAAAATCCCACAATTAATTGATTTTTACAAGAATTTCTAAATCAATGTATTTTTCACCGTAAAAACTACGGTCGACTTTTATTTTTGTCTTTTTTAAAGCTGGGGGTACTACAGAGTATTTCGTTGAATCACCAGAAGATAATTTCTGCCCGAGATATGTCCTGTTTGACAAAAACCTAGGATCGAGAAAACTGGTTACGAATGAAAACGCTGTGCTGGTTGCAATATTTTTTAAACCTTTAATAAAAATGCCATATGACAATTCCCGTTTTCTTTTACTTCCTGTGTCAACCATATTCCCCCACATTTTTAAACGGAGAATTAATTCTAGGTTCAGAAAAGGTACTCGTAAAGCAAAAGATAGGATGTTTATTTGTATATGTGTGTGTGTGAATGTGTTTGTTTGTGTATATGTGATATCTACAACGTTGCTTCCTGGGCGTTGTTCCAAGCTCTCATGGAAATTTTTTTTTCTATCTCTCTTCCTTTTGGGGTCTATGCTGTTTAAAAAATGTGCGTTGTGGTGTAATGGATATCGGCTCCGAATGAGAAATCGGAGAGCCGAGTTCGAATTCTAGTCGAATTCGTTTCATTTACTTACGCACAGAGAAAAACTTCGCCAAAAACAATGAAACGATTACTAAACTGTTACGTGATATTTGTTCTCCTCTATGGCAATCTCCTCAAAGATGAAGACAATGCAACAGAAATGTTGTTCTACAGAGGGATGCTGAGAATGCCGTGAACAGAACCTGTAAACAAATACAATGGTTTACAGAAAATGGAATCAAAAAGAAAACTTATACTTGAATAGGAGGACAGATTGAGTTCTGTAGTCTTGGTTGGCAACCAGTCGAGCGTAGAAGTAATGGCAGCTTATCGTGGGAAAATCTAGGCGGGAAAATCTTCTGCCTAGTCGGACATGTCTCGAAAGAGACATGATCGCCCAAGCGTGTATCACGTACAACAGTTATTTGACTGAATACTGATTAAATATATATGGTCCTAATATCTATCATTCGTCAGCTCTAATTAACCGCTTAATTTCCAGTTGACACATACCACAAAAGGACCAAAAAGGACAGTTGCATTTCCCTTTTTGTTCGCTAACCACCCACCCTAGCATTATCCTCTCCCTTGCTGGCATCAAATCCAAACCGCTTAATTTACTCGTCTTTGGTTATAAATTACATATCCATTTCATATTCATTCTCTTTCTATTAACAAGTGTGGTGATGATAAGCGATAAGGAGGACAAGCGTAAAACGTGTGCAAGGAGATTTGATTTGTTGATTAGACAGCAATAAATAACTTGTTACACAGATGAAAAAGATGTAGCACTTTCGGTCGGCGCTCGTCTGAACTTACTTCTTGAAAATTAATAGCATAATGTTTACGTTTCAGCTTTAGACAACATTGAATATCTTCGAACAGAGGAGTTCGCTGTGGGCCACATATGGTTTCACTACGGAGCTGGAAGATTTTTACTGGCCGATACTGGAGTCCTTTTATTTAACTGCTAATTAACTTCTTTATGTGCCGTGTCCTTTCAGGGCATAGGCAATAACTGCTCTCCACAACTTCCTGTACTCTATAGCACTTAACTGTTCTGCTATCAATTTTCTAAAGCTCACAAAGTGGTGTTTTATGCATCCATTTCTATTTCTTTTTTTTTAAATCATATCACCCCGAGCAAGGCGGTAACGCCACTGATGTGCAGGGGGCTACGTAAGAATGAAAAGATTGGAAAAGAGAAAAGAGAAAGCCGGAAACCACATCCTAAACAGGGAACAAGGGATGAGCCTCTTCACCTCTTCAATAGACGTGGGTGGAGTGTGAACCGTGCGATAGTTTAGTCTATCTACTCCAATTGAAAAAAAAAAAAAAGGGAAAAAGAGTGAAAAGATTGGAAAAGAGAAAGCCGGAAACCACATCCCAAACAGGGAACAATTGACGAGCCCCCCTACCCCCTCAACAGACGTGGGCGGAGTGTGAACCGTGCGATAGGTTAGTCTATCTACTCCAATCCGCCGATCCGGTACCCTCAGAATGAAGAGACGCTGCCACCATACTAACCAACTGCGAAGAGCTTCCAGCCGAACCGACAGCAAGACCAAAAAAGAGAGATGAACTGGGAACCCCTTCCTAAGCAAGAAACAAGGCGATCACCTCTACTCCTGTCCAGAAGAAGGGGTTGGAGTGTGAGACCGGGCGATAGTAGGTACGATCTTTTCCAATTGGAAAAAAAAAAACAAAAAACAAAAAACAAACAAACATGCGTTTACTAAGTTTTAATTTAGTATAAGTCAAGACAAATCTTGAGAATCAAAAACAATTTACGAAATCTAGCAAGGAACTTAGGTTAGTAACAAAAACAAATAGAAAAATAGAGGAAAAAAAATTAAATTAAATAAAATGAAGTAAAATCAGATAAATCAACAGGAAAAATACAACCATTCAAGAACTAACTTACCAATTGCAGAGAAACCGACTTGAAAAAGTTAGGAAAATTTCGTCAATTATCCTGGATTTTTTTTTTTAGATAGCTGCCGGCAACTTTTGCCTTCAATCTGTCCTGTGAGTAACAGATTTTCCAAGCCCTCTTTTTTCATTATTTGCCCGAGAAATTTCAACTGTTAAACCACTTCCTAAGTATTTACATTTTTGTAATTGTTTCATATTGGTATCTCTGATATGCAATTCGTACGTTCGGCTCATCCTTTTTGATAACAACTACCATTCTGTCTTCTTGCAATTCGTGTTTAATCCTTACATTAATTACCGGTACACAAAATATACGTCTTTAAAACCAGCAATTTAAATGCTGAGTTTCAAAGGAAGCAGACAGGCGCTCCACTTTTCGCAACACAATCTTCTAATTCACTGTTCATTTCCCTTCGGTTAAAAGAAACTAAAATCAGTAAATATCCAAAATAAGAAGCATTATTTCCATATTTTTTTGGCAACGGTTATACCTAATGTTTGTAAGAATGAAAAGCTTTGAAACAATTTAAATGAAAAGTAACCAACTTTGAATCAATGAGGATGAGAGAAAGAAAGCAAGTATTCATCCATAATCGCACTAATAAAAAAAAAATCAAGATTAGGAAAAACATCATAAAATCAAACGCATTAAAAAAAAACATTAATATGAAACGAAAACTAAATCTGTTTCTAAAACACTAATGTCGACGGAAATATACTTTACTTACATTAATTCTTATGTTTATACAATCAGTCGGATGTTGGATTAATTTCTACTTCCTGTCTGATACTATTAAAACCCAATAGACATGAACACGTGTCCCTAGTTAATGTTAAACGCAGGTTTTATATTAGCTTCACCACTTCTTTTAAAAATTGCAGAAATAAATGCATCAATATAAACGAACAATTTTTTTAAAAATCCATTAGAAAAATAAACAAAAATATCACAGACTGTTAGCAAAAAAACCAAAAAACCCTTTCACCAAAATAAAATAAAAATAAAAATCAAGTCCTGAATTACGTAACGATTAAAATGCAGCTCAAATTTTTCGATTTAAACATCCAAGCAATCTTGTCTGTTTGGTGATAGAGAGTGTCTGTCCTTGGAATCCAACTTCAGAAATTCTAGATTGTATTAACTTTTGTGTCAACAGGAAGCCATCTTTTCTTTATGGCGATTTCCGTTTCTTCAAAATATCGTATTTGTTTCATTAAAAAACCCCATTATGTTGCTTCTCTAAAATATATAAGTGTTTTAGAAAACAAAAACAGATATTTAAGAGAAGAAAAAACAAGTATTTAAAAAATGGACGAAATTTACCGGTTAATTTTGTTTTAAAAATCGATAAATCAAAGTTTCTCGATATGACAGTAAAGACCAATTCAAAGATACTTAAAGAAATCTGATTCCATATCAAAACCAAACAAGGGTACATGATAAAGACTAAAATTTGACCATTTTACTTTCGTCTTAAAATGTCAAAAGTTCTTGTTTTTCAAAGTGTCTGAGACCCATCACTATTTATAAGGTCAAAACATTGAAGTAATATAATTTATGTAATATGTATATTAAAATTTTCAATCTAATTTTATAATATTGTCACATGTTTTCAAAACAGTAAATCAATGCAAAGTGTAAGAGTGTGAAATGTATTTGAAAGAAGATATATATTTTATGGACATTGTAGCGTTACTAATAGAAATTATTTTTATATGAATATAAACGTTAGGAAATGACAAATTTTACTTGTACGGACTAGCCGTAAAAGTCCGGGATATAAATGACTTGAAAAAAAAAAATACTCCTCCATAACTTAAAAAGAAAAGATTGACTGACTATAAAGTGTATTTATTACTGAATAAATACTGAAATTTCAATGAAATCACATAAGTTTTTGTTTTTTGGTAAATTTTATAAATGCGGGTATCATTTTTTCTTTCGCATCTTGAAAGTGCACATAATTTTGGTAGTACCTAGTTTCTATGAAATAATTTGTTATTTTTAGTATTGATGCGAGAGGTTCAAGGTTTTTCAAGAGGATATTTTTGTAGATCACAGTCCAATTGCTTAGAGAATTTAAGGTTCATAATTGTTTAAAGTGATATACAAATGTAATAATCAGTTAATGAATGTCGAGGATTCTGTAGGTGATCGGCTTTCTAAATGAATAAAACTTAATGACAAAGAGTCTCCTAGACAAATAAATCATAATTTGTCTCTGATACTGTCTTTCATTTCGTCTTCCAGCACCACAATTTCAGCTAACGTTATTTGAACAAACGCATTTTTGACGGAAAAAAAAGAAAAAAAAACATTTATAAATTGCTACTTGAAATTTTCTACAGCATTTATCATACTTCCAGTTAAAGTAGAAAACAAGTAAATATGAGTGTCAATTATGAAAATATCAACAATATTTCGAAATCATTTTGCTGCTAACTTTTATAGAATTTACTGCATCTAAAAAAAGTTAGTGTTTGTATAGCTTTAATTCTAATAAAAATAAAATGACCCTACTTGAGTGCTGAAATGTAATATCAGTCCTCTTATATGGCAGTAAATGCTGGAAAAGATGAAGAAGAGACTTGAAGTAACAGAAATGTTTTTCTCCAGAAGTATCCTGAGAATACTATGGACCGAACAGGTGAGCAATGACGAAGTTTTAGAGAAAATTGAAACATAAAGCTACTTATTATTAACATCAGAAAGAAAGAGCTGAGATTTCTAGGGCATGTAGTGAGGAAGAGGAAAACATTTGATTCTCACAGGACAAATTGAAGGTAAGAGGAACAAAGCAAAACAACATAAAACCAATATAGTGAGCATGAGTAAATGGATAGCAGAACAAGGCTTAGGAAGGATATGTAAAAGATTAAATTTATTAAGAACTATGAACATGATATACAGAAGAAGACTGAAATAACAATATTAGTTCGTAGATACATGTTTTAGAGCTTATTAATGATTGTCTCCCCTGATTAAATTCAAATTTCTATTACTTTTTCACCACGCTATACTTTCTCAACAGACGCACTTCCACGCGCGAGTAGCGTAAGAATCGTCTTCACGCACCCCCCCCCCCCAAAAAAAAAAGCGAGAATAAAAATACCTACAGATCCACATATTTGCCTTTTAATGTTGCATTTATGTTTGTATAAAAAATTGAAAGTGACCTCGGGTAATATATCTATGTAATAAACCAATGTATTTAAAGTATGCAGCACAGAATTAGTGGTTACTTGGTGTGCCTATTTGTGTTGTGACGCAGTAATATTGCAGTTTACCTAATGAATTTTATTGAAATAATATTATTTCTTTTTTCTTTTTTTAAGAAATAAAACTGTCAAAAAAAAAAAACAAAAATGAAAAAAGAAAAAAAAAACGCTTGAAACAAACATTGATAAACGCTGTCAGATTACTATAATTAGGCATCGAGTGGGTCTTAGCCGATTGGAGGAATTGTATATATTAGTTAAAACAGGTACAATTATTTTAACAACACCTTGTTTTGTCCGGGGAATTGGATCAATCAGTTCAATTTCGAGATTATTTTTAAGAGGCGTTAACCTTTTTTTTCTGTCGCCATGTAATGTGTGTTTTTGAACGCCTCTTCCTATCAATCCACCTTTTGCCGTGGCTACATCCCGTAACGAAGCCGAAGAGTCCAGATGTCTGTCTGCTTGTGTCTTTTCCCACGCTACTGAGTCAGTCAACCGGATCAGGTTATGAAATAACCTTAGACACACTCACTGAGCAACCTTATAAAGAGTCGACATTTGCACACACACACACACACACACACACACACACACACACACACACACACACACACACACACAATTTACACATCTACATTCATTTTTGCATATATTCGTACTTTTATCTCCTCATACACACATAGATATGTTATGATTCCCCTGAAAGAAAATTTGATTTCGTTTAGAAACTAGTTTCCCTCAACAATGTCCTATTGAATAAGATAGTTAAGAAAAATTCCTTTATGTATTTAAGTGTTTTTACTTTTATAAAGAAACATAAATGATTTTCTTTCCACAGACAGAAGTGTCTTCTTTATCGACGAAAGTATTTCACTTCATCGTTAAATGAACATATGTCCTCTCTTTACACATCTAAGTATCTATTTTGAAATATATGTATATGTGCGCGTGTATGTGCTGATAAGCACACGCGAACACACACACACACACACACACACACACACACACACACACACACACACACACACACATATAGATATATAGTAATGTTAACAAAGATAATTTACGCTTAACAAATCACTAAATTACTGAAGATAAGTGGATTTTTGAAGATAAGTAGATTTTGTAAAAAACACTCAAAATTAAAAGAAAATAATAAAACTTTAATCTTTATTCTTTTATGTTCTGTGTTCTTTCGGGACGCAGGCGATCATAGCCCTCCACATTATCCTGTCCTTTGTAACTTTTAATAAGTTTTGTATTTTTGTTATTTTGATACTTGATTTTAGTAATTCCGACCTGTAATTGGCATTTTGGGCTCCTTTTTTTGCTGAAGACCATGCATTCAATTTTCTTAGTTTATGTTTAATTCTTTCTTCTCGTTTCTCATTCGCCACTTTCTGTAGGAGGTTTTTTAGTTTCCTTTCCGTGTCTGCTATCAACACTGTATACTGCTAGGATTGTGGCCATCAATAATGAATTTTGGTAGGAATTCTTATTCTCTCAGAATTTCATAACTGTATAGGTTGAATAAATCCAGTGAGAAGATACATCCTTGTCTTACGCCACTTATATTTTTGTAAATCTTCTGAACTCATTTTCTGTCCACATGCAGGCAGTTTGATATCAGTATAGATTCCTGATTATTCTAATGTTTTTCCCGAATATGTCAAGTTTGTTGAGCAGCTCTAATAGTTCTTTGTGACGTACTTTGGCGAACGCCTGTGCGTAATTTATAAAACGTAGGTACACATCCGTCTGCATTTGTTTTGCACTTTCTGACAAAATTCTGAGCAAAAATATCACGTTTCTTGTTCGGGTGCCTTTGATTTCTGATCTGATTTTGATACGCACTCTATTTTCTATTTGATGACTTGTGTTATGTGGCTGATTGTCTGCTGAAGTTCACATTTGTTTGCACCTGCGTTTTTAGACAGTGCTATGAAAATAAATCTACTTGGGTCTTTCACAATATCACCACTGCTGTAGATGTTATTTATCACACCTGTGATCTTGTCAATGCCGAAATCGTCTAAAGCTGCTAGCATCTCTATTACGATTTTGTCTGGCCCTGTCGCTTTGTTTCTATCAAATTTGGCTGGTGCAGCTTCTACTTCGTTTTTTAATATTCGAGTTTTCATTTTCATTTCGTCCCTCGAATCATTTTTTCACTCAGTTCATATATTTTTTCTTCAGGTTCAGGTGTCTGTTGGTGTTGCGTTAGGCTTCTTCAGGTTTCGTAGTTCATTCTTAGTTTACATATAATAGGGAGGTGATCACTTCTGCAGTCGGCACTTGGATAGGTTTTGCAGTGAACCACTGTATTCCTGAATCTTGTATTGATAGTTATGTAGTCAATCTGGTTTTAGTTTCTCCTCCTGGGCTTCTCCATGTCCATAATCGTCTTGGATATTCTTTGAATCAAATATTGGTTACTACCTGCTCATTCGCCGTGCAACATTGGACTCATTTTTCTCCGCGTTCGTATTTCCTCATTCATCTCCCTGCCTACTATGGCATGCAAATCTCCCATAATAATCATAATTTCTTGTGATTTACAGTTGTTGAACGTTCTAACGTTCCCATTCCCGAAAATTATTTTTTTGTTTGATGCGAATAGTAGCTGGATTACGCTCAAGTGACACCTGTCAGTTATGTCGATCCTTTCCGGATGTGGGTTCTGTTCCGAGGAATTTTATCCCCCTTAGACCATTGTTGCAAACGGTCGTTGGAAGACGGTCAGATGACAACTGTTGCACATGTCGCTCCTTACCGAGCGAAGAGTTAATTCCCTTAGACTTAAGTTCCCTCACGCCGTTAGCGTTCATATTTCTTTTGATAATTGCATTCTCGGCGGTGGTTTATTAAGACACTGTCTCTAGTTAGCTGACCAGTTAATCGTTCTTCTGCCCTTTGATTGGTCCTATTTTTCATCCTATAACCAGACTCACTCGCAAGTACATGAAATGGGTTAGCCGGTTTAGTCACTGACACTCATAGCACACACACACACACACACACACACACACACACACACACACACACACACACAGATATATATATATATATATATATATATATATATATATATATATATGTACATCGAAGTAAAAAATGTTTTTGTCTCCCACGCTGCATTCTATTAACGAGGAATGGGTTTAAGTATCGAAGTTAGTAAGGTGGGATAGGATGTGTGAAGAGAATGAAATAATTCTGATTCGGAAGATATGTCACTGAATTTTTTTATTCATCAGTTCACTTTTTCTATCTCTATGGCGTCGAATAGCGCATTCTAATCACAATTATTTACATTTGGTCAAAACTTCATCAGACAAACACGACGCTTTAAATTTATGTCTCCTGTTAATTTTGTAGTTATTCGTTTGCTTTAATTTATTAATCTTTTTTGTTTCTTTCCAATGTCTTCTCACATTTGCCTCAAAGTATATATATATATATATATGCAAGTTTCGTTAAAAATGACAGACAATTTACTATGGTCAATGTTTTATATAATTTTTCATGTGATATAATTTTTCTTTTTAGAACATAAAATACAAATTGTTTGAATGTTTTATTTCTTTATGCGCTTTCAGCTATACTTTTAGTCATTATCAAGGATGAATTTTATTTTACTTTTATCTGAATATATAGATTGTTTTGTGTATGTATGTATTATCATTGAAAAAGTATTTATCGCTAATACATTTAAAATTAAGAAATGTGCGTCGTGGTGCAGTGGATATCGGCTCGGAACCAGAAATCGGGAAGCCTATTTCGAATTCAGTCGAATTCCTTGCATTCACTTACGCTCAAATACCCCTGGGAAAGGTATTAATCCGTCTCTTCCCCCCAGTTATGGGTTAAATAATAGAACAGATTGGGTTCTGTAGCCTTGGTCGGCAACCAGTCTACCGCAGAAAGCAATGGCAACCTACTGTGGGATAATCTTCTGCCCAATCAGTCATGTCTCTTTCGAGACATGATCGCCCAAGCGTGTATCACGTATGGCACTTAACTGACTGACTATTGCTTTAGTACACATGACACATACCTGACTAATAAGAACTACGTCCAAATGGCTACGCATCAGTATACTGTCTCTTTGTTATTTTTAATTTTTCTCTGAAGAAGTTTTAATAAAACTGAAACATGTTACATAAGTTTCCTATTTCTTTTTTCCTTATTCTATCTTATATATATATATATATATATATATATATATATATATATATTTCTTCTTATTAAACTCTATTTTTATATGCACGTGCATTTACGCACATACTTGTGACGTAGTTTCCAAGGTATGGTCAACAAACATCAACTAATCTCACACATGAGCGAGAATCTTTCTTTTTTTCTTATTCCGTTCCATCTCAGATTTTTGCCTTTTTATTATTCCTTTGTAATTTATTTACTTTCTTTTTTTGTAACCAAGTTTTTTTTATTCCAATTTCCTTCAAAGGATCCGCAGAATATTCATCGGTTAAACACACAGAACTAAAAACATGACTAACAGTTAATATTTCTCAGCCTTGATAACTATCTCATTCTCTTTGCATGCGCGGCTAGTGTAACGGTTATCGATTTTTATGATGGAATCGACGAACTTCAAATTTCAGCCTTGTATGTCTTGTTAAATTTTGCAATAATGCCATCGAAAAAGACATGAATCATCACATCTCCTGTCCGCTATGGATTATTTAGCAGTCTAGACTGGGCTCTACAATCCTATCTTGTCACCAGTATTGGAAAAGGAAAACTCCAAACTGTGGATATAGTAATGGGAAACCATTTTACTATCTTTCCCAAGAATGTATGGTAATTCACAGAAATGCAGAAAATACAGGGAGAATCATTGTTATCCCCGTCTGAAGGAACATAACATTTTCTAGGTGTAGTGGAGTAACTTGTGTGCTCTTATAATAGAGTCTTGTCTACTGGTGGACATTTGTCTCCTGTTTGGCCCAACCTAGTCTGACAAGTCATTGGATAAGAGTCAAGCAAAATATTAGTCGCCTGAAAGGGAAGCTTGAATGGCAAAAAACTTGAAACGGAGAGGGTCTCCTGTTGCAAAGACAATCAGGTATCGACCGAAACATTGGCCTGATATGCAATGGTCAATAGTGATTATTAAGCGATACGATCAATAACAACAGCATGGATTAACTAATTCCAGTAAGCTAAATGTGTGTTTTCTTGCTTGCAGGAGTTACGATCACTAGCACTGAAATGTTCTTAGCATGTAAGTGTAAAAGCAATTAAAAAATAGATTTGTTTAGTCCAATTTTTCCTGCCAAATCGCTTGTCGTGTGGGTCAACAACGAGCGCGCCCCTCTGACGGAGAAAAACAGAATAAACATGTGTTCGACGTCGCTTGAAATTAAAGTCTTCCATTACGTCACTAAAGCAGTACAAATGTTGAAATAAAATTTATTTAATAGTCCAATGGTAAAATTGTTGATTGAAGGCCAAGAGTTTGACACTTGAATCTGCTAACTAAACAACATATAATTTATTATGATTGCATTCATGAGTTTAACTTTTGTAACACTATGTGCATTTTCTAACAATGCAACGATGAAGAAGAAACAAAGATTCTTGTGTTACGAAAAAGACGTTGTTTAAATATTCTTTTAATTGTATATTTATATAACAAACAGGCAACGTAACATTGCTTCAACGGCTAACATCAACGCCCAGCATTCATACACGGACATTTTAAATATTTATATTTTATTTTCGTACAAAATATTTTTATAGATTTATGCAGAATATTATTAGCGAAAATATCTATCTATATATAAAATTCTGTGACTTCTGTTAGTCCGTCCGTCACACCCTCTAGAATAGCCATACGTGACCAATCAAAACCAAATTTTAGGGAGAAGTGTAAACAGTTAAGGGGGTACAAAGTACAGTTGGTTTTATTTGACTGCGTAACGTAATACAATAAATTTTTATTACCGTTTTTGAAAAAAATTAAAAGATTTATTATTTAATATGAGAAATACTCCCACTATTTTTTTTAAGAAATAACGATTAAAAAAGCAAATACTTATTTAACAAAAATGCAATGTCTTTTCTTTAAGTTTTTATATACAAGAATCCATTTTTCCATTTGTCATGCGTTTGCAAGAATTATAAACTAATCCCAAAGCCAAGCGTTTCAAAATGTTTGAATTTCGCTTCAAAAAGAAATATTTACGCCTGGCCGGTTGTATGTTGCATGTAGAAATAAATCTTGAGAACTTATTCTTTGTTAAAAAGAAAAAAGAAAATTCTTAAAAAAATTTGTTTATCATGAAGTCCTATTAAATTAAATTAAATTAAATTAAATTAAAGAAATTATTATATCGTCAAGTAAGGATTTTGTCAAAGTAATTTTTCCAACAAATCAGCTTATTCAAATTTCACCGATTGGTTTGAGAAATTGAACGAAATGTAGAGTTTGTAAAGCTGGACTAAAATATTTCAGTGATAACTTCAACAATACTAAATACTGTGAGGATTTCAACACGTGTTGGAAAAATTTTACTAAAATAAAAACTTGCAGTCGTAAAATCAACAGTAAGGATTCAACACTTACTTAATGCATGTGATTTACAAGGTCAATGACTGGTATGTAATCAATATTTGAATTAAAATATATGAGGATGTAGTTGAATTTTTTAAATGAAAGTAAACACTTGAATATTAAAAACATATTTCTCGAAAATGATAATATATACAAAGGTGCATACTGGAAAAGTCAATTGATGAACAGTGTTCAAGTTTCGACTGAGGCAGTTATGTTGAATTTTCTCTAATCAGCTAATTCTCTTTGTCGCATTGTTGGATGTCTTGATAAAATCTCTAGTTACTGGGATGCCACGATGGTTGGCAGAGAAGTGTGCGAGTAAATTTTCCATAAGGACCGTAAATGTTCAGAATATAATGCAAGCTATTGTCACCATAGGTAAATTGGATAAAGTCCACACACACGCGCGCACATATCATCAATTAAATTGAGATTTACCTGATAATAGCTTTATTAAATTGCATATTCCTAACCAGCGGAACAACAAAATAGAAGACATCTGATATTTATTGATGATACAAAAATACTATGCAACATAAATTGAAAAAGAAGACTGTAAATAATAGACGACATAATCATAAAAATAAATAACCCAGGCTTAATAACATTTTGTCGACTTATATATTTTTCACATGATAAATAACTAGGCACCATAAATTGACAGGTGAAGAAACCGTCTATAAACAAAAACACATGACACCGAGTGATGTATGATAACATTGTACTCGCAAACTAACAAGAAACAGTAATAAAGTTACCAAGATTAATAGATATGAAAGACTGGTGAAGGTTATAGCCTGTCAAGGAGTCCATGTTAACATGTAAAATGATAAGAAAATTAATTCACATATAGAGGATATTGCACTAATCAAATATTTACTTATTTATGTGCCGCAAATATCTTTTGTAAGTTTTATTAATAAATGTTATGTCGGATTTTGCTTCCCAAATAAAACCTGACGCAAGCCAAATAAGTTATTATTGCTTTTTTTTTTTTTTAATAATGATAGATATTATAAGCTGAAAAGATATATTGGTCGCATAAATTTAATTTGATCCTGAAACTACGACGATGTCATTTGCTGAATAACACGTTTATTATGAAAACAATAAATTGCATCATACAGTCTGATAAAATTTGTATTATATATTCTTTCCTACTATAAATTGGAAGTCAATTGCACGAAATATCAGTCTATTTGGAAGATTGTAAACCAGTTTGTTATGCTTTAAGTTATTTAACATGGTATAGAAAAACAATGTATGATATTAAAAATATTGCAGTATTATATTAGCAAATGACTTGACTTTTTTCTTTTTAACCATTTTGCCCCAAGCAAGGCGGGACCACCACTTGTACGCAGGGTGGGGGGGTACAGTGAGAGAAAAGACTGGATACAGGGGTATTGAGAAAAGGATAAAAGATGAACGGGATTCAAGAAGATAGAACTTGGCAGTTTACCTTGCATTTAAATTTTTAGGGATGATATCTGTCAGGGTAGCAAGTAAACGGAAGGGAGTTCCACAGACAGGAAAGACGGGAAAAGAAACTACTGATTTTAACTATTTCAACGGTAAAAGAGTGGGACCTAGATGTCAACCTAGTCAGTCAGTTAAATGTCATGCATAATACACGCTTAGTTTATCATGTCTTTTTCGCTCCATGACTGAATAGGCAGAAGATTTTTTCACATGAGGCAGAATTTCTTTCTGCTGTAGACCGGTTGACAACCAAGGCTGTAGAACCCAATTTGTTCTCCTATTCAACACATAGAAGGAGAAGAGATGGATCATTACCTTTCCCAAGAGTATTTGTGCATAAGTGAATGCAACGAATTCAACTGAAATTCGAACTCGACCCTTCGATTTCTCATTCCAAGCCGATATCTAATGCATCACATCCTGCCAACCTACTGGCGTGCTTAAATTCATGTGGTCGGAGCACCAAAGAAAGAAAAATAAGCAGAACAGTTGCCATGTTTGTAGGAAAAACAGAGGAAAGCCACGTGACGTCGGTGAGAAAGTGACTGAAGTCGAGATGCAAAGTCAGGACCGATTACACTGCAGATTTTTCTTTTGATTTTGTCGATAACCTTGAGATGAATAGCAGGAGCATCCGACCAGATACGGCACCAATATTTAATGCACGGGTGAATAGTAGATTTATAAATGTGCAAGATGCATTCTGACAATGAAAACTTTCTGGTTCGAGACAGTGATCCAAACGTCCTAGCAGTAAATGCATTTATTGATTCGATGTAGTCGTTCCACTTCCGGTCGGTTGAAAAAGTGAGGTCAAGGAGTGAATTACTTCCTAGAAGGCTAGCATCAGCCATACTGATGGCAGACAGGAAAGTTTGTCTATGGTGTTTAAAGGAAAGCAGTTTTGTTGTGGAGGCATTAAAATTTACAAGCCATTTCTTGTCTCAGTTAACCACTAATTGAGGGGTCCTTTTCAAGAGCAGTTTTTTTGTATTTTGTCAAGAACCTCGAACTGAAAAGGAGAAGTACCGACGAGATTTTAAGGCATCGTGAATTTTGTGAACAAAAGAATAGACAGATTAACATTTTTTTTTACTTACACTTTTAATATATTTTCACTTGAATAAATTACTTTCCCTTTATCAAAACTGAATTCTTTACTAGTTTTGTCTTTTGTAACGAAATTTCTTTCCTTTTCAATGTAGACTATTCGTTTAAGCGTACAGAGTTCAACATTTTGTCAATGTTTAAAGTTTTCTTTGTTCTGTTTTTCATGAATTCACTATAGGAATGTGAATGTGAATTTGACATAATGTGAGATTTCATGAATAAATCTAATCATTCTGTAAGTAATCAAAATATACACGGCCCAATAGTTATCTATAATTTCAGATCCCTTCATGATGTAGGTGATCTTGGCTCTCCACAAGTTCATTTTCTTTATTATCTGTGAATTGCTATGCAATTATATGGAAAAATAGTGGAATGGTTTCTTACTCTATGGTTTTGAATTCAGAGTTTTCATTCTCTAAGACCGGTTGCCATGCAAGGCTATATAGCTTATATAACCCATTACTTATTATTAAGGGGCGTTTGTATAAAAGTGAATGCATAAGAATTGGTCGGAATTTGAATTTGGTTTCCACTTTCAGCGTCGATAGCCGTTATGCTACTTGCACATCAATAATAATATTCAAAAATATTATGTGAATATTTTCGCAATTTGTTTAATTTGTCGCAACTGGTAATAAAATGTATGGCCACACGGGTGCCTGTCTACTAGGGCAGCTAGCTAATCTCCGTTGCAGACGCCTCTCAGGCACATTTGTGCATGCCGAACACCCACAATTTTTAGGAGAGAGCGCGTTATCTTGTCAGCACATCTAACGAGGACCTTGAATGTTTGCCAGTGGATTTGATATTCAATGAAAAGACGACTTCCTGTTGGTTAAGAAAGGAAACGCGGCAAATGACAATGTATGGAGTTATATATTTAAAGTTTGTTTAAATGACTGGGCAGGGTGCAAAGTCAATAAATTAAGATCAATATTGACTTGCTTCCAACATACGACGGTAAGGAAAGAGAAGAGCCAAGGAAACGAGTCGCCCCACAAGAAACAACTCTATATACGGACAGAATAGTGATAGATGAGTGTAAAGAAAAAGCATATGACATTTATCGATCAGATAGATAGATAGATAGATAGAGATAGAGAGAGAGAGAGAGAGAGAAGGAGAGAGAGAAAGAAGGAGAGAGAGAGAGATGAGGAAAATAATGCAGAAAATGTAGGTGAGTGTAAAGAAAAAGCATATGACATTTATCGATCAGATAGATAGATAGATAGATAGATAGAGAGAGAGAGAGAGAGAGAGAGAGAAGGATAGAGAGAAAGAAGGATAGAGAGAGAGAGATGAGGAAAATAATGCAGAAAATGTAGGTGAGTGTAAAGAAAAAGCATATGACATTTATCGATCAGATAGATAGATAGATAGATAGATAGAGAGAGAGAGAGAGAGAGAGAGAGAAGGATAGAGAGAAAGAAGGATAGAGAGAGAGAGATGAGGAAAATAATGCAGAAAATGTAGGTGAGTGTAAAGAAAAAGCATATGACATTTATCGATCAGATATATATATATATATATATATATATAGAGAGAGAGAGAGAGAAGGATAGAGAGAAAGAAGGATAGAGAGAGAGAGATGAGGAAAATAATACAGAAAAGGTAGGGAGGGTAAAAAAGAGTGTGTGTCTTGTAAAGAGAATGAGAGAAGATAATATAAAAAACGAAAGATAAGTATACGGAAAAGGAGGAAACAGGTTGAGAGACAGTAAATGTGCCATCTTTCTCTCTGTCTCTCTCTGTCTGTCTGTCTGTCTCTCTCTATATATGTTTTGGAAACTGTATGCTAAAGTGAAAAAAAGTTTATTTGTGACGCGTTTCGTTCTTCAGGGCTTGATCAGACTAAATTTGTTACATCGATCACAAGTAAATTTTTCCATTTTGTTATACAATTTCCCCAATGTTGTTTTTGATATGCAATATATATATATATATATATATATATATATATATATATAGAGAGAGAGAGAGAGAGAGAGAGAGAGGGAGAAAGAAAGAAAGAAAGAAAGAAAGAAAGAAAGAAAGAAAGAGGAAGAGAGGCGAGTGAAATGTTAAAAAGAGAAACAATATAAATGAATAATATGAAAGAATAAAAGGCTAAAACATATTAATAAGTTTTAACTCATTTATTTTCCTTATTTTTAGTTGATTTTTATTAGAACTCGAACAAAGTTGCAACGAAAAATTATGATATAGGGAAATATGAGTCAAACAATAATAATAGTTGACAATGTTTTTCCTAAAAATACTGCTAAAGAAAAAATTGTTTTGAAGTGATAAGAAAACATTGTGTCGTTCAGGCCAAAACAACGTAATCATTAGTAAATTATATTAAAAATAGAAAACAAATCAAAATGCACTTCAATATTCCGTTTGTAATAAAGCTTTTATCATCTAATTTTGACGATGAATGAAATTTAAAGATGATTGAAATTGTTAAAAAAGATCTGAATAAGTGGATGCTTGTTGAAGTTAACTTAAAAAAAAACAGGAGTGAGTCCTGGGTATAACGATAAACTACATTCGGCAGTAAGGCCTCTAATCAGGAGATTGAAGACTTTGAGGAGCGTTGAACCACCTTTTAATTGTTGTTGTTCCCAGGTTCAACCTGACACGGAGTGATAGCACCTGTTAGGCTCCCAGCTATGGGCAAATAGTGAACTCCCAAAGAAAAAGCCATGAAAGTATCAATAATACATTTTTATACTAAAAATACCAGCAATACACTATTATATAAAAACGGACCAATTATACAAATACTATAAGGCAAGTAGATGTAATAGAATTTCAATCATAAAAAAAATTGCCCCTGAGCTGACTCCGGTCCTCTCCAAACTCTATTGCCTCATTGTTTCTGCTGTTCTGCTTATTGGAAGCCCTTTACTGTAGTTCCTGTTTTTTAAGAACTCTGAGAATACTATGACACTTCTAATTATCGCACTATTAGTCTTTTACCTCATTTTGGCAAGGTATTCGAGACTATTATCAATGCTGAAATAGACATCTCACATCTCACAACCTTCTCTCTGACAAGCAGTATGGCTTCCGTTTCACCAGGTCTACTGCTGATATGCTAACAGCCATCAATGAATATATGTATCAGGCTCTTGATAAGAACGGCGAAGTTCGAGCTGTTGCTCTTTATATCCAGAGTTTTGCATGCTGGCCTTCTGTACAAGCCCCAGAGCTACGGTATTTCTGAACGATTATTTGATTTAATGCTATTGTTCTTATCAAATCGTGAAATGAAGGTTGTCTTAAATGGGTAAAACTTCAAGAGCCTTTCATACGAACGCAGGCGTCCCTCAAGGCACCATCCTAGATCTTATGCTTTTTCTATCTTCATCAATGATCTTCCTGATGTAATCTGTTCCCAAGTAGGCATCTATGCAGATGACACCACCATTTATTCACGTTTGAATAAGAAATCTGCCAAGACTGATAAAGTAAACATTAGCAGACTACCCTTCCAAAGGACCTACAATCTGTGATTGAATGGGGTAAGAAATGGCTCGTCAATTTTAATGACCTCAAAATGAAGCTGCTCTTCATAAAGACTCTTTCTTGCTTACCATCAGAATGGATGACGCTAAAGCAACACACTTCACCTCCTTGGCTTTACTCTCTCTAATGATTTCAAATGAAATGATTATATCGAATCTGTAATCGCATCTATTGCTAGAAATGTTTTGTCACTGTGTTAGACCGGGGAGTTTTTTTTTTGTTAGAATCCATTATACATATTTATAAAACTACCATTCGCCCGTGCATCAAATACTGTTGCCATATCTGGTTGGGTGCTTCTGCTATTCATCTTGAGGTTCTCGACATAATACAAAGGAGAATATGCAATATAATCAATCCTGACTTAGCACCTCTCATTCAGTCACTTTCTCGCCGACGTGATGTGGCTTCTCTCTGTCTTTTCTACAAATATTTTTATGGCATCTTCTACTCTAACAGTTTGTTTTCTCGTACTTCCCGTTTGTGGAACTCCCTACCGTTTGACTGTTTCCTTGGTAGCTACAAT
This sequence comes from Ascarosepion bandense, assembly GCA_037127315.1. Lineage (NCBI taxonomy): Eukaryota > Metazoa > Mollusca > Cephalopoda > Sepiida > Sepiidae > Ascarosepion > Ascarosepion bandense. The sequence continues at coordinate 289,869 of JBBBDQ010029669.1, read as the reverse complement.
CTCCAATAGTTTAAATGCAACGTCAATTACAATTTTCTATCTGTTTAATTTCCATCCATCTTTTATCCTTTCTTCGACATCCCCTGTACCTTGTTTTTTCTCTCACTGTAACCCCTGCACACCAGTGGCGGTCTTGTCTTGCTTGGAATGAAATGCTTATAAAAATAGTAAAATGACCAACAATACATTTTCTTTGTAGTTCAAAATATATTTAGTTGAAGCCATAAAAATATGCTCAGATTGTTTAGATTCTGGTATTAAATAATCCACAGAGGTGTTGATATGCCTCCAAACCAAACCAGCCAACCAAACAGCCGACATAAAAGAAATATTTTATGACATTGATCCATATAATATACGAATATTTCTTAAATCAAGCTGTATTGCAAAATATAACTTCAACAAAACTACAACATAACGCACATATATTACAGATTCTAGTAATTACGTCCACACAAACATGTAGATGCACAAAAGCTGAGTATCATTTATCATGTATTCAATTGCGAAAGCAGAATAACATATTTTTATTACTTCAAAACATAATAAAATCAAAACATTGACTTTATATGCCGTGATACAAAGACATCAATCAATCAGATAGGTGTGTAAGTAATAATTTTCGTCTAAATTCCTCTTTTTGATCAACTCATATAAGAGGGAATCGTTGATAATTTTTTGAGATATTAAATCATAAAATGGAACCGTAATTAAAGTGAGGCAAACAGGTTAAAAATATCTGGCGTCTGACAGAAAAAAGAAAAGAATTCTGAGAGGCATATAGTTAGGCAACTGAGTTTACGCCGGTTAATTCCAACGAATATAAAACGTCCTTCTTGCACAGAGACGAGTGAAGTCCCGAAATAAACAGAAACTTTAAAAGTCTGAAGTGAAACGTGGCATACTTCAAATTTGGAATCTCTCCTAACAATCTCCTGATCGTAGCTTAGATACGGCACAATTAGGGAGCAAGAATCGAACTCATTACTCTATCTGAATTGACCAAAGCAAAACAACCTTAGTTCCCGCTACTATGAGAAAGTGTTGGTACAGGCAGTATGATCAATTAAATGATGCACAACGACTAAGCCCGAACTATTCTGTGTCTGTATCAATGTTGATCGTGATGCGATTGGCCTCTTCTAATCCAAAGTAGGACATGTTGCTTGGATCCCACTCTCCAATCTTTGCGAGGCGCGTCCAATATAACCAGATTCACACAGGCTCATAAATGACTACACGAAGAAAACTTTTTTTTTGTGAGAAAGGAATCGAAGGCTAGAGTTATTAGACTAAGGTAATTTTATATAAACCAAGCTTTTAAGAGGCCCACATTTTTTGGTCAGTGAAACAAAAGACAGCTTCTTTTCTATTAAATTTGTTGTATCCAAACTCCGAATTCAGTCATAATATATATATATATATACACGAGTGGGTCCGGCCCATCAAAAATGATGGCATAATATCTATATTGAAAATGACGCCAACAAGTATATTGATATACTTACTACTGAGTATCTTACATTATGACATAAGTTAAAAAAATCCCAGCCCCTAAGCATTTCAGAAAGGAATCCTCGCTTCTTTAGCGACATATTCTTTATTATGTAAATAAAGGACAAAATTCTTATCCCGGAAGGTTGCTCAAAAAGAAATTTATACACCGAAAGTTTACAAAGAAAGGAGGAAAAAGAAATAAGAAATAAGAAAGAGAGGGAAAGTTAACTGGTTCAACAATATTAAAGATAAATCTAAATCCACCTTCCTTAAATTTGACATCGGAGATTTTTATTCTTCGATATTCAAAGACTTCCTAGATAATCGTATAAGGTTTGATAAAAATCGCGCAGAGAACACAGATAGAAAAATTAAAATTATTTTAACTGCTAGGAAATGAATTCTTACCTTCGATCATTCTACCTGGACAAAAGGTCACTATGATAATTTTGATGTACTTATGGAGGTATATGATTCGGTCCAGATAACTGATCTTGTATGAATCTACATAATAGATATCTTAAGTAGATTTTTAAACCCTAAACACATTGGATTATATCGGGATGATGACCTTATGTTCATCCTTAATATTAATGGATCTTTAATGAATAGAATCCATAAAAATCATTAGAGCCCTTAAATTACTTGACTTAAAAATTAAAGTTTCTTCTAATCTAAAAATAGTTAACTACTTAGACATTACCCTTAATCTGAATAACGGCTCCCACCAGCCTTATTTCAAAGACAATAATACCCTCAGTTATATTAGTATCTATTCCAACCACTCCAAACTATTATAAAGCAAATATCCAACATTGTTAACACGAGGAATAACTGATTATCGTCTAACCACACAATTTTCAATGAAAATATGAAGTTATACAATAAGGTTCTCCAGGAGAGCGGTTTCAAGAACAAATTGTTATATGAAAAGCAGATTATTAATCCTGAACCATCTAATACTAAAAATAAACGTAGAAAAAGGAAAGCAATATGGTTTAACCCCCCACCATTCTGTAGACTATCTAATATTAATATAGGATAATATTTTCTTAAATTAGTAAGTAAACATTTAAACACCCACAATCCACTGCACAAAATGTTCAATAAAAATACTCTTAAAATTAGCTACTCCTGCACTATCAATTCTCATAACATTCAAATTTTAAAGAGTTTACATAATACCAACACAAAAACAGGGATTTTAAATTTGGTTAACCGCTAACAAAAATCATAACAATATTTTTTACCAAAATTTTGAACCTGTTAGAACGGATTTAATTTTTTGTTCAAAATAATTAAGTAATACTTTAATCTTTCTTCTTAATAATAACATAAACATTTTGATAGAAAAAGTTCGTTTTTATTAAGCTTGGGTCCTTTTTTCTTCATACTATGCTGCTTTTTTAGCCATTTAGTGAAGGTATCTAAAATATATACATTTAGAATTTTTATAGCAGTTAAACATTTAAAATTTTTATTATAGTTTCATTTTTTGTATAATTAATTTAACACGTAAATGATATAAATAATTATTTGAATTATATATACATTCAGTACTTCCTTTAGATATGCGCAATTTATATTTTTATCATAAATTCCAATTTTTTCACTATATTTTATATGTACAAATCTCATTGACATTTTCTAGGATATTTACTTATTTTCATTTTTATTAACTGTTCAATTTTCAATTAATTCATATTAGTCACAGCATTTCTAAGTAACACAGTTTCCATGGCAACGCTTTTGCTTAATTTTTGTGGTTTTGATGATGTTCTTGCCGAACGAAATATTGACAACCGAATAATATCTCAGTCATTCTGTTATAGACCAATATCGAAATTTGGCTGTTAAACAACAACTGCATGAAGTAATAATCATAGTATAGATGAGTTGCATAAAGGATACACACACTTCTATCTATCTATCTATCTATCTATCTATCTATCTATCTATCTATCTATCTATCTATCTATCTATCTAAGAGCATAGTGTGAAGAAAAAAGTCCCCAAACTAAATAACAGCTTTATCGACAAAATGTGTATGTTATTATTAAGAGGATAGATCAAAGTATTTTAAAATTATTTTTAAAACTTTTAAAATTCTTTCTAACACGTTCGAAATTTTTGTAGAAAATCTTGTTTTTCTTTCGTCCGTGAGTGACATAATTTTTACAAGGGTTTATTACGACACACGTAATATTACGCAAGGCAATTTTATGTCGGTGAAAGACATTAATTTGAGAATTATTGCAAAAATCAAATGGTAAAAACTTCAGAACTTATTCATAATTGATTGAAATCAGTTTTGAAATAATTGTTTTCAGATAATCTTGGTAAAAACATATTTTCTTTTTGCATACGTTACCCACCTAACAATTAATTTTCGGAAATATTCGTGATTGTTTCTCCATAAACCTAATATTAATTAAATTCAGCAAGCATTGAGGAATGCTAATCAACTGTCTTTTTTCCTTCAAAAGTAGCCCAATTTTAGAAAATCTGCTCCGAATTGCGAAAACAAAAATGCAATAAAACTATACCAGTTTTTATTTATTTAGATAAACATAATTGGTTTTATAAACAATATATATTAAGGATATCATAGTCTGAAAAGAAACATTTTTTTATTAAAATAATGAATTTTTACAAGAATTGTTTTCATTTTTAATACTTTTTATTATAATAATTCATAAAGTTTAAAAAATCTTTTAAAATTGCCTCCTTCATCGTGAACGCTAGAGTGTTAAATTAATGCGTGATGACTATATTTACTAATCGAAAATTGTAAAGCTTAATACAAATTATTTAACCAATGGATTCTTAAAATAATTAAAATATTTTAATTGTCTGCATGATGATTAGCTGTATTATTTTTTGTACGTGATATTTATCATTGAAAGGTCACGTGATTCAAGGGTTGTCCACACTTACAGGAAAAAATTCCCTATAATGAATATTTGTATTCAGTGACCAATTCTTTCATTTCCACGTGTTTCTGAATCACCAAACAACAGGCTTCCTAAATCTAGCTTTCAAAATGTAAAGTAATTTACTTCCTAGTTTCATCATCTTTTACATTAATTGTGAATGTAGGTACCTTATAGAAATTGAAAAAATCTGCTTTCCATTTTCTATTTTTTATAACCCGTGTTTGGTCTGTTTTTGTTGTACATTTCAATAGCCTTTTTGCTAATTCTACCATTGAAATTATAAATTTTTATTGTTAAATTACTACTTAGCATAACATTTCATAAATTGAGTTCGTTCGGTTATTTCAATTTCATTCTTTCTTATTAAATTGTAAAATTATTTTAAAAGTAAGTTTTATATTATTTTAATTTTTATTTATTCAGAAAGCAAATTCAAACATGACTATAAAGCTAAATTAACTAAAGTTCTATAATATATTATATAATTGGTGAAAATATGTTACATTTTTAATTTTGGTATGTAATTAAAAACCAAAAATTGAAACGATTACAATCATATACAATTATGTCATGTTTGGCAGTCTTAGCGTTTTTGACGGCTTCTATTTGTCATTAAATCACTACTGTGATTAAGAAACCCTTTTAGAGAATATTTCAGACAGTAAACAAGTAATACTGTTTTCAAATCAGATAAGGGTAAGTTTAAATTGACTAATTTTAATAAAATAATGTTTCAGCTAGGTATATATTATTTTTGCAAGACTTTTTAAAACCGAGAATTGGTTACTGTTTACAAAATGTTTTGATCGACGAAAAATGACCAAAGAATTGAATCTTTTTTAAATAAAATTTTTTTAGATTCCAATCAATATAACTTCGGTTTGAAATGCACCAGAGTATTTTGCTTACTAGAATTAGTAAATTTAATCTCTTGGCTTTTAGTTAAAGCTAAAATTGACATTTTAAGAATGAATTTTTTATTCTTAAAAATTCAATTTAAATTGGAGGTACCTATTATATGTATACAGGTATCACCAAAGAAAACCAGTTCGTAGGGTTTGAAAGGAATATCTAAAAACAGGTACTGACACACAATTTCAGAAAAAACAGTATAGAATGATGTTAAAAGGGCTCAAACTAAAAAAAAAGAAAATAACAGAGTTTTATCATCGTAATGTTTATATTATTATTAAGAAAAAGAAATCAAATTTTGCTGTCATTATTTTTGAAAATTTTAAATTCTTGCTAACATTTTCAAAATTCTAGTTAATTTTTTTCAACGATTCACCCGATGTTTACTAGAGATTACTACTACTTCTAACGTAATATTACACAAGTCCTTTTTTTCTCGGTGAAAGGCACATTAACTTGAAAATTCTTGCAAAAAGCAATTAATTGTCTGATTTTAATAAAACTTTCAGTACTTATTCACAAATACATGAAATTATTTATGCAGCTATTATGTCTAGAAAATCTTAATAAAAATATATTTTTACATTGGTTACTCTCCCTTCAATTAATTTTATGAACTTTCTAAAAATTGAGTACTATTTTCAACTTTTTTATTAGTTAAATGCAGGACTCATTGAGGAACGTAAATCATGTATTTTTTACTGAACAACTTTTTTGAAAATCTGCTCCGAATAGTAAAATAAAAAATGCATTAAAACTACACCATTTTTAATTTAAATAAATTTTTAACTGATTTTATAAATAATATATATTAATGATATCATATTCTGAAAAAATTTCGATAAATGATTGATTTTATAAGAATTGTTTTCATTTTTCTTTGTTAATTCTGATAATTTATAAAGTTTCAAACATCTTTTAAGTTATTTCTACTTACTTGATGTCTTTCGATATTCATCTATTAAGCAAAAACCATACTTGTAAATAGAAAATTGAAAAATTAATACAAATCATGTAACATTAAAATTTTTTAAATAATTTTAAAATTTATTCTTTTTACTTAAGATTTTCTCTTTTTTAAAATATGGAACCACGTAAGAATCATATTTTTAAACGCTCACGTGTTTCAAAGGTTTCACCCTTACAGAAAAAAATATATAAACTTTTTTTCGGCAGGATAAAATTCTTTCACTTTGTAATCCTATTTCCACATAAAAAAAAATATACTTCTTGGTTTAATACGGCGGAGCGAAAGAAATTATTATAAGTGGTATTGTTGATTTTGCAGTTTATTGTAATTCGCGATATGAACTCTGCTTAAAAGAAATATTGAATGCTTATGTACTTGTAAAATCCGAAAATTAGCTGGAAATTGGGAAAGAAAAGAAAATTATATTTTTCCCATTGTATTCAGGAGCGAATTTTTGGCCAGTGGAAGTGAGAAATGGCTATAGTCACAATAAATTGTCAGGACCTTTTGATGAGGTTAGAAGGTCAGGACTTGACTGAGAATAGAAATAAAATCATAAATCTCACTGGAGTTAAAATTTCCAAGCTAAAGGCTGGATTTGTTGACGTAATCAGTTGAATTAAGAAGAAGAGGATAAAAGAAAATTACGTCAGCTGAAGTGTTGTTGCCTCATTCGTTAGATCATAACTCTACCTTGAATTGTGTAGGTGGAAGAAATCTCATTGGTCAAAGATCTGATTTGCATAAAGATACTCCGGGTCTCTCAGCATCCCCCAAGAAAATTGGGGACAAGTATAAAAATCGAGACCTCAGTGGGAAAAATCAGTAGTAGCTGCCGCGCGGAAGAGGCCAGATGCCAAAACACACCATTTCGGCCGTTTCCGTAAAGCTTCGGCAAAGAGCTGTGAAAAGACTTTTTTATTTGGAAAATTGAAAGCTCTGGTTATTCTTAACGAAAACTTCGCTTCGTTATGAAAAGACTTTTTTTTTATTTGGGAAAATTGAAAGCTCTGATTATTTTTAACGAAAACTTCGCTTCGTTGTGAACATTGGGTCCGACGATTGTACATTCTATTTTTTTAATTTTTTTAATATATAAAACTTTTTCCGTAATACATCCAGGCGTCTTCGAGATTATTATTTTTTTTTTGATGCTGTATTTATTTTTTTCAACACAAGTGTACACATGTGCCCGGTCTGGTTTGAGGTGGTAGAGAAACGGTTACCGGGTTTTCAACGTGTTTTTCCTAAGATCAAAGAACACAGCGTGAGCAAGGAAGTTCACCGTTGTAATAGACATCTTGAGGACCAGCTTCTGTGATGAGGCCATAATCACGATTAGCTTCGTTATAACTGGTGGCATTTCGACAGCATCAATCCTGACTCAGGTTCTGGTCATCATCATCACAACAAATTTCGGACCAAGTGTTGCGAGCCAGCAGGGACAGAGTGTCACAACTTCGCTTCCATGTTTCCTGTGTACGTTTCAACATTCAATGGTTTTGCAAATGATCCTTTCAAAAGCATGTTTTGTATTTTTAATTCCTAGTTTCCTCATTTTGTTAAAAAAGTATTTGCGAAATTCACAATTTGTGGAGGTACCTAATAAAGAATAATATAAAAAATACATATTAAAATAAAAATTAATAAATACCATAACATTTCATAAATTATTGAGTTACCTTTGTCATGTTATATAATTTTATTCTCTTATTAAATTGTAAAATTAATTAAAAAAATTTTTTATATTATTTTATTTTTTATTTTTCAGAAAGTATTTTCAAACATAAGGCTATAAAGCTAAACTAACTAAAATTCTATAAAAAATTAGAAAATTGCTGAAAATATAATGTTGAATTTTAAATTAAGCGTTCACTTAAGTTATATATGCATTTGCCAATTCTGTTGCACCACACTTAGCTTGTTGGCAGATTCCAGATGTCAATAAAATCTTTCATCACTTCAGATAACACTGATAAAAAGGCTACGGTGATTAAGAAACGCTTTTATACTACGTTTCAGGCAGTAAGCAAATAATACTTGTTTCAAATTAGATTAAGGTAACTTTAAGTTTGATAATTTAATAAAATTATGTGTCAACGATGTCTATTTTATTTTTGAAAGATTTGTAAAACCGGTAATTAGCTTTTGCTTACAAAATGTGTCGATCAATCAAAAATGACCAAAAAAGTGAAATACTTTAAAACATCTTAAAAGTTTAGATTCCAAGCAATATAATTTCGTTTTGAAATACTGGAAATAGGAAATTTAATCTTCTAGCTTTCAATTAAAGCTAGATCGAAAGCTTCAAGAAAGCATTTGTATAGTGGAGGTACCTATTTAAAAATTAAGATCTTTCTTGAAGCTTTTATTTTAGTTTCATGCAATAGATTAAATTTATTATTTCCAATAAGCAAAATACATTGTTGTATTTAAAACTGAATTTAAGTTGATTAGAGTGAGTTTTTAATCGCTAAAAATGGCTGATCTTAGCCATATTTACAATTCTTTCAGTACAACGTAATTCTCAAGATTAAATTTTTTTAAAAAATAAAATATACTTTACTGTAAGTTGTTTTACAGAATATTAACTGATTTAAAGTTTAATTAATCTTATTTGAAACAAGTATCATTTGATTTTTGGTTTAAAATATCGCAGCAAAGCTTTTTTTAGCACGGAGATTGGTGTTTTCATGTGCTGAGAACTATCTCGATAAAATTATGTTTGGGATCTTTTTCTATGAGTATATCTGTAAAAATTACTCGAGCTCCTTTTTATGTATTTAAAAAAAAAACCCCTAATCTTAAAAAAGTAGGAAAATACTCTCGGTAATGTTTTATTGTATTCTATGTACTCAAATTTAGGCTTTAAATTTCATGTTCTTAAATTTTAGCTTTATTACAGTTATCGCTCTTATTTTCTGATAATATCGTGTATAGACGTTAGTATTACAAAAATCAGTACGTTTATAAATACACACAGAGAAAAATTTCAGAATTCTTTTAAAAATACTCGGGGTTGCTGAATTTTAGTAACCCTATTCATTTATGATTAGTAAATATAGTTTTGACTTAATTACAATATCAACTAACCACTAGAAATTAATACAGAATTTTAAAAGATTTAAAACTTTATAATTAAAATAATAAAAAAATCCTTGTAAAAATGCATTATTCATTAATACATTTTTCTTTTTAAGACATTAGTGCGCATCATATAACTTATTCATTAAAGCAATAAAAATCTTTTATAGTTAAGTAATGTCACAGTTTTATGGCATTTCTATTTTACTATTCAAAGCAAACATTTCCAATAGTAATCTTTGGTTCCCCCGCTAACATAAGAAAAAAAAAATTTTAACAAAAAATTTGAAGGTTTTGAAAAGAAATTAACAAATGCAATTTAATAATAATAATAATAATAATAATAATAATAATAATAATAGAAAGAAAGAGTTTGGTCTTTCCTCTTGATATTAGCAAAAAGATTGACGATAAAATTGTGTTTTCTTTTAAGTTTAGAACACTTTTTCATAATGTACCCTCCATCTTAAGAAGTATATATATATATATATATATATATATATATACGATGCGTACGCACACATATATGGATCTTGATTAGGCTGCAGTTCAAAAGATAGTTGTTTGTAACTCATACACATTTTCATTGCCAGTTTTTACAACTAAACACACTCAGTTGCCCCGATGTAACTGAATATGCATCTTACATATATTGATACATTAAGGGGTTAACACTAACAAAATATAATACCAATGGCTTAAATTCTTAAATTCCCCATTGACTGACCCAAATCAATTCAACACACACACACACACACACACACACACACACACACACACACACACACACACACATAGACATGTGTGTGCTTGTGTTTACGCATGTATGCGTGTGTGTACGAGCTAAAATGTGTGTGTGTACAGAGAAATATAGTACTGTATAAATAAGTGCGCAATCATTGCGGACATATATTAAACGTAATATACACCTGGCTAAAGAGAGATGTCACGATATCGGAACAGGTTAATGTGTTGTATTACAAAAGTTATAAATATTTTGTGCTCAAATTAACTCGACTAAGAGTTTTGATCTGGTATGATCCGATTTTATGTAAATGACGTGAGACGCTGGCGATGACCGGCATTGCAATGTGGACTGATTTCTGGAGTTACCCTTGCGATTAAATCATCACATAAATTCGAGGGCTTATTTACCCCATCTCCAAAAACAATGGATCAAATAATTTAAACATTTTTGTCTTCGAAACATGTCCAGCATAAACACCACATGCGGCCTCATCGAAATCTTAAAAAAAAAAAATTCAAAAAGTAGAAAGCCCCACACCAAAAAAAAAAGAAAAAGAAATGCATAATAACATATAAGGCGTCATTATTCAGTGAAAATTAAATCATCAATATACCTGTTAATGAAACAACCTTCAACTAATAATCAATGTTTACCAACATTTATCGTTTCCACCTCCAAAAGTAAAACCATTAATTCTTAAGAAACTACAACTACGCTGCACTGCTACAGCTTCCTTTGCCGCTCGCTTAAGAAATATATACACAAACACCAATGTTCCAATATTATCAGAATTTCACACACACACACACACACACACACACACACACACACACACACAGAGTGCTTAATTGTGAAAATGTTTAGCGCCAAGATTCTTGTTTTTTAAATGGATTTACTGATAAAATCTATTTTGGCTTGTAGGTTTTTTCTTTTATAGTAAAGTGATTGACATCAGGGTGGAGATAGAGCGTTGGTAAGTATAGCAAAAAACCCTAACGAGTGATAATATTATAACGGTGTCCTCACGAAACTTTGAAGTCGGCATGAATCTGCTCAGTTAAAGAAACAAACACTTTGTACTTACACACACACACACACACACACACACACACACACACACACACACACATATATATATATATATTAATAAATGTACATATTGTCCTACATCGATGTCACAACTCGGAGATTTATGCGTTATGCAGTCATTAGGTGCATTTTTCAAAGTTACAGTTTAATAGATTTTAATTTAAGTTCACTCGATGATCATGAAAATGAAATCTTATAAAGTTAGGTTAGTTCTTTTTTAATAACAAGAGTAAAAATATCATCAAAGATGAAGGAAAAACTTGAAGCAACTGAAATGTAGTTCAACAAAAGGATGCTGCGAATACCATAGATCGAGCATGTGAGCAATGATGAAGTTTTACAAAGGACGGAAACAAAAAGAAAATTAATACTGAGTATCAGAAAGAGACAGCTGAAGGTCTTGAGACATGTAATGAGGAAGGAAGGCTTGGAGAATCTGATACGCACAGGATACATAGAGGAAAAGGAAAACAGGGGAAAGCAACGAATAACATATTTGAAAACCCTGAGCAGGTGGATGGCAGAGCGGGGTTTGGGTGGGGAAACAGAAGAAAGCGTGCTAAGAGCTAGCTACCAGGGATAAGGAGACGTGGAAATCCATGATCGCCTACATTCTGAAAGGACATGGCACATAGAAGAAGAAGATTACATGCAGATAAAAAATGAAAATTAAAATATTAATTTAAAATTGAAAATATAAATGCATGGAGATGAAAGCAAAGGCGTGAAATTCATAATTATTGCTGGCAATATTTGCAGGAGAAAGAAAGAAAGAAAGAAAGAGGACATAAGAGAGTGACGAAGAGAGATAGAAAGAGGCAAGCGTATAGATAAATATGTTTCAATCAGCGTCTAAGAATTTAAATATGTATTTTCTTTGGCAGCATGTGGTCATTAAATCGCTTATTTTGTTAAGTAGATTAGGGTTATTTTTATGATTTAGAAAAGTTTTTCTAAAAGGTATAATTTACATCCTTTTCTGTTTTATTAACACCTGAATAATGATACAAAATATTTGTCTACCCTCATATGTCTTCTTATTTATTAATTTACGTAACCATATATATATATATATATATATATATATAAGAAATAGTATGACGTCAGAAATGCTGTTAGTCCGTAAAAATCTGAAAAAAAGGACGTTTAAGACATGTGTGTTATTATTTACTCTTTGATAATGGCTTATGTGAGCCGAAAGCTTAGACCTGATAAAAAATTCAACAAATACTGTGATTTTTTGTTGTCTTTTAACGACATCACCATCAAGTATATCAGACGGTATGAACGGATCCTACACAAAATTAATAGACAAAACTTGTCTATATTATTCAATGAAACCTGCATTAATATATATATATATATATAGTCATCCGCAGACAGTCTTGTTTTGCTGTATCACAGCTCATCAGTACGGTTACACATCCGATTGCTTCAAGCCAGGATTGAAACACGACCGAATTTACATAAGTTGGTGATTCTATCTCTAAACTATGGGCGCTCGGTGAAGGAAGGCGTATTTTAGAGTGTTATATACACAGTGTTATTTAAAACAGACAGACACACATATATACACACACATATACACACACATGTATATAAATATATATAGATGTGTATGTGTGTGTGCTTTGTGTTTTTCATTAAAAATCAATGAAAAGGTGTTTTTGTTAAATTCTTTCATGTATTTTGCGAAACAAACAATCATTTATATATATATATATATATATATATATATATATATATATATATATATATATAATGTGAGATATCAGATGTGATGCAAGTCAATGTTTTCACAATAAGTTTTGACAATCAGCCAAGTACAGTATCGTGAAAAATTATCAAGCGATTTTAAGCTATTGCAAATTTCTAGTAATTTCCATTTTATCAGTAGATGATGATTATTGTGCTGTCTATTGAAGTCATTTTCACAATGAATTATCATATTTTTAAGCGAGACAACCCTCGAAAAATAGTCATGCAAAAAATTTAGGTAACATCGCATAAACCAAGTCAGATATTCTTATTTAAAACAGAAAAACATCTGTTCACTTTAAGAAGGTAATGCACTTTTATTTTGTAGTTTGAATAATTGATTCATTGCGTCTAGGTTGCGATACATACGAATCCTTTACCGTCGTCCCACTCATTAGATCTGTCAACATTTGATCCATGATTTAAGCCAGGGCTCTAATCTAGTCAATCTTTCAATACAGTGACACATTCATCAATCAGTCTCTGTTGTGTTGCATGCAATTTACTACAGCCTTGTAATGCTTCGTAATGCTAAATAATCCCGCATTTAAGTTTGTATCAAATGTTTCTTGAGCAATAGGATGTATTTGGCCCTATTCAATTTTTCCGTTTTTAACTGATTTTCTTTACCCATTTCTGTTTTATGTAGCCTAAAGCAACTGAATGTTACCCCCAAAATTTCATGGCTTTCGTTGTGTAATCTTGGTCATTTCGTTGTTCCTATTGTTGATCTTCTGAGAAATTCACACTTATTAGAATGTATCTTCATGTTCGCTGCATCAATGTATGTGGTTTAATCCGGGGCATCTGCATTCCACAGTTCATTCAATTTTGCTCAATGTAATGTTGCCTTCAAATATTTCTATGCAGTCAATGTTCTTGAATGATTCACTTAGTTTTATCTACTGACATCAAAGTGAACAAGTGCCACTCATCCATCTCTTGTATATCAATTTTCTTTCACTGAATTTTTTATTGTCCTAGTCAGTTTCTGTATTATCCTTTACTACAACTTTAGAAGGTCACTACAGTTTGGTCTGTTCAAAATACTTCCAGTACTTTAAAGAGAACTTATAAACTGTCACTTGACATTCCAAGTTGATTTAGCTGATTCATATTCTTAGCTTTTTCATTATCTTAATCCTGTTTTTTTGGAAATTATTAGAAATTTACAATTGTTTAAAATTGCTTAAAACTTTTGCTCAATATTAGTAAAGTTTTTAGACTGAACTAAATTTATATGAGACATCTATCATATATGAGATTCAACTAATAATATTTAGTATTTCCTTTGACTTCTATTGTATGCGCATTTCCTTCCTGGTCCCACCCGGAGACAAAGATCAGAAATGGCATCATGACATTTGGCACTGATTATTTTTCTATAAAATGTTCAGTAAATATCCTATTATTATTATTATTATTATTATTATTATTATTATTATTATTATTATTTTATTTTTCATTACAAATCGGTTTCTGCTATGGTTGCAATACCTACCAAGTCTGCAGGAAGACCTAAGGCAGGTAGTGGTGTGTTTTTATCAGTTCACTTCATGTTTTTACACATCCCTAGCGTTACATAGAAAAAATTATCCTTAGTGTGTGGGCTGTACTTAACAAAATAATTCTTTGTATATCTCTTAAGCTGGGGTTTTCAGGGATTCTTTCAGTGTGTTGTTTTGTTCCATTTTTTATCATTCCAAGTGCACCTACTATCACTGGAACGATTCTTGTTTTTAATTTCCACATTTTTTCTATTTCAATTTCCAGGTCTTTATATTTTGAATTTTTTTCAAATTCCTTGGTTGCTATGTTACAATCCGCTGGACAAGCCATATCAATTAATAGACAAGTTTTCTCTTTCTGGTTTTTAACAATAATGTCTGGCCTATTTGTTTCAATTTTTCTGTCTGTGTAGATGGTGTAATCCCATAGAATGGTGACATCTTCTATCTCTGTAACCGGTGCTGGGTGATGTTCATACCAGTGTTTGTTTACAGATTTTCAATAGTGTTTGCACATTGCACAATGTAAATATTGCCCCACTCTATCGTGGCGATTTTTATATTCATTTGGGGCAAGTACAGAACAGCCTGAGATTAGATGGTCTAATGTTTCTTGGTGTTTATTACAAAACCTGCATTTTGAATCCATATTATTATGTATAATATTTGCTTGAAAGAATAAAGCCTTCAGTCTCATACTTAACCATCAATGAGTATTAACTTTATCAACATTGGATTTATTGGCACGTTCTGGATATTGGCCATGCAGCGATTTGTCTTGCCAGCGTTGTTTCATTTGTTCAAGAGCTTTATCTTTGGCTTTCATTTTCATATCTTTGGCCGCAATAGTTGGTTCTTGGCTTCTGTTTTGCTTTTCTACAGAATCAACTAACTGTAAATCTTGTTTGTATTTACTGCCTTCTTTTATTATTGAATATTTTTTCTTTCTGTTTTCATGTTGCCTTACTCATTGTATCATTTAATCCTTTGTTGTTTCTATGTATGTTAGTAAGCCAATAGTTGTTGTCTTGTATGACAATTCCAGCTGAATAAGACCTCTTCCACCTTCTTTACGGGGTATGTATAGACGGTCTACATCAGCCTTTAGATGATGCATCTTATGCTTAGAAAGAAGCTTTATTATTATTATTATTATTATTATTATTATTATTATTTCCTTTGATTTATGTTGTATACACATTTCCTTCTGGGTGTCAACCAGTGACCCAAAGTCAGAAATGGCGTCATGACATTTTTATATTGAAAAATCCTAAGATTATTATTATTATTATTATTATTATTATTATTATTATTATTATTATTATTAATATGGTTTACTTGCCTTTCTGTAACTTTCATCAGTCTTTTATTTACTGATTTTATTGTCATTTATATAATTTAGACTTTAACATTGATTCCTGCATTTTTATTGCTTCCAAGAGATTATATTTGTTCGAATATTGTTTTTCATTCTCATGTTTGTCGCTTTCAATGGTGAATTTTCTATTTGGCAGAACAGGTGAGTATTCCATTAATATGGTGTTTTTAAGGTGGCAAATAGTTTTTATTTGAATGTGAAGGTTCATTTATTGTTTTGCATGAGAAAATTCTTTAGCATCAACCATATTGAAAAATTAGGACGTATACCATAGCAGATATCTCGTTTATATCTCAGCAATCGGACTTTTCTATATTACTATCTAGTCCACCTAAGCGTCCTTTATACATGAACTATTGTACAACTGATTCAGTACCATGATCTATACAGGCAGTCACTGAGGCTAAAGCAGATTCAGCCAAGAACTGAAAGAAATACTGTTTATATGGCAAACGTACTCTAGGGTCATGATAAAATCAAGTTGCTTAAAAATTATGTTCTATTATTGTTCTTACTAAGTAAAGTATATAATATTTGGCCTAATGGTTAGAACATTCACTTTTTGAGGATGAGACCTGGGTTCAAATCTTATCATCGTCGTTTTGACAAGAAGGTGACTTCTTGATGTTATTGTTCTGGATGAAGCTATCTCAGCGTGTGACACAATTGAAAAGTACCCGAAAAATACATACCACAAGTCGATCTAAGCCTTGTGAGGGAAATTGGTTAGACGGAACTATTTGAGGGCCATCGATGGTTGAGCTAGCACAAAGTCACAAGTCATCGTGACCGATGGTTTGAGCGTACTGGCCTTGTTCAGACTGTTGATCACGTCAGATAACTCGCTTTCTCCCAGAAACTGTAACTAAGGTCTGCACAGCGTTACTTGCAATACAAACTACAGTGGGCTTTGTGGGTATTGAACAAATACAAATGTGCTTGAGCAAGCATTTCCAACTCATTTCCAACGCCTAGTCACTCTGGTAGACAGGCAACAGCGGATACGATTGGCTAGCCATAAAAATAATATTTAATTTCCCATTCTATAAAACTATTTAATACATTTAACAGAACAGATTCAAATGTTATGTCATAAATTAAAGTCTTAATGAAAACAGATTAACATCTTTTTAGGAAAAAGGGATTATTAAAAATAAATTTAATTTTACAATCAAGTGTCCAGAAAAGTAGATGTAATGTTCGCGCAACTCGGAAAGGGAAAAGGTAAGTGAACCTTTAACTTTGTAGATGGCAGACACAGGAAGAAAACCACAAGAACAAGAAAAGTGAGAAGAAAGGACTATGCATCAATTGCAAGAAGACGGGAGGTATGGTTGTTAGCAAAAGGGACAGCCCAAAATGAAAATCACAAATTAGAAATACGAAATATCAATATTTGTATATACATCTAAGATTAGGTAGTATTACACTGTCTACAGTGTTTGAAGTATTGTCCCCATTTTTATTGCCATGCTTACGATGTTTTGGTCGTTGTAAGCCTAGGCCTTTTTCAGGTGCAAGGAATTTCGAACCGAACCCTTTATTACGATCACTGCGATATATCATTCTCATTCCATATGTGATAGACACATGGCCCAGTGGATACAGATGTTGGTTACTTTCATTGACTTGATCCACAGAGTTGTGAGTTCAATACCAGACTACAGCAGTGGTGAGCAAATAACTTAGAGAGTTAAGTTAAAGGGAGATGAGTACATGGCTACCAAAAGTGGAACCGCACATGGAATGAGAATGATTTACCCCAATCATCGTAATTTGGTTCGAAATTCCTATCACCTAAGAAGAACAGGGCGTACAAAGGCCAAATTTTCGGAAAAATGGCAGTAAGGATGAGGACAATAGTCCGAACAAGGTAGGTCGTGTAAATAGCGTAAACGAAAACTCAATGACAAAAACATGAATATCTAGGAAGTGTTTTGATGGAGAATGAAAAGTGTGAAACCCAAATCTGAAGGCCCAAAGTGTAGTAAACCAAAGCGACATATGCTGTATAACCTAAAAACCAATGGTGATGATCGGTTTGAAATACAACGACGGACAACGTGAGTATAAAAAAAAATATTTACTTATTCATTTTATTTTCTGCAGTGACGGTTTTGTGTGTAGTCAGAGGAAGCGCACATATACAAGGGAGTGACGTCTGGAGTTGTCTTTCCTAGAGTTCTTTTTGCGTCCCGAGCTTGTCTGTTCTCTCGGCTCACACTGTCTGCTCTACCCTTGAAAACCCGGTCTTATATAAAAGTTCAGGCTCTGTTGAGCTTCACCCAATTACGTCATTCCCGAGCTGGCCTAATTCCCGATTGTTGTCTTTGGCCAGTTGCATTTTGACACAATCACATAAACGCTGACGCAATATCTATTTATTTCATTGTTACTGACAACCAAAACATTTTTGTCGGCTTACTAATTATGTTATTAATTTCTCGAATCATTGGTTTATAATTCCGAAATAATTTAATGTAAATTATATTCTGTCTGTGAACTTTTTTTTGGCATTTTTTCGCTTCTGATCGAATAATTTAATTAAACCATATTCCATTGTTTATATTTCGTAACCGCTGTTTTTGACACAACACATTGTTTATTTTTTTTTTGCATTCCAGCTTCGACTGAAATCATCACGTATTCTTTTTCGCCTTTGACTCTTTTCAAATTCAATTATAAACTTTTCACCTTAAACTCTTTTCAAATTCAATTATATTCTTTTGGTCCCTAGAATATATAATAAAACGGATAACAAAAGATGTCTTCTAAGACCTAAGCAAAGTATTAAAAAACAGGAAAATATTTGAAACGAAGAAAAGTGTACTAAACGGTTATGGGTATGGCAATGATTACTGGAAAACCTCCTAAGAGATGAAAGACAAACTGTAATTAACAGAAATGTGGTTCTACAGGAGGATACTAAGAATACCATGAATCGAACATGTGAGCAACGACGGAGATTTACAGAAAATGGAAAGAAAAAGGAAATTTGTATTTAGTTGAAATTTCTAGGGTATTTAAAGAGAAAAGAGAGCTTGAAGAATTTGATACTCACAGGAGTTTTGAAGGCAAGAGGGACTGATGAAAACAACACTTAACCTACCTGGCAAACTTTAAAAAAATGAATGGCGAAACAAATTTTCGATGAGATAACAAAATGACAAATTTATTAAAAGCTGCAAAGAACAAAATATTGCGAAGAGCCATGATCGCCAACGTCATGACGGGACTAAACGCATAGAAGAAGATATAAACTCAGGCATACCGTAATATTTACATATAAGTGAGTGTATATATTTTGGTCATTATATAATTTCAGTGATACAATCATTTATTTTGAAATAATGGCACAGACAATAAACAGATCAATGTGCGCAAGATGTTGCTTCTTGATATGAGCTCGAAATATAAAAAACTGTTGCCATACGTGGTCAGTAGTTTTGACGCATTGCTCTTGCATTTTTATTTGTTTTCTCCGGTTTAACAACGCTTTAAAGTCAGCAACCAAATTGAATGCAAGAGGCACCCAAGGTTTATTCGTGATAATAAATAATGATGTTAAGATTTGTTTTATTGTTTTTTTATATAAAAATAATAAGTGGAAAATGTCATAAAGCCACTTCTAATCTTTGCTCTCCGGTTGGGACCAGGAAGGATATGTTTATACAACAAAAATCAAAGGAAATATTAAATATTATTAGTTGAATCTCATTAGTTCAGTCTAAAAACTTTACTAATATTGAGCAAAAGTTTTAAGCAATTTTAAACAATTGTAAATTTCTGATAATTTCCAAAGAAAACAGGATTAAGATAGTGAAAAAACTAAGAATATGAATCAGCAAACTTGGAATGCCCAGTGGCAGTTTATAAATTCTCTTTAAAGTACTGGAAGTATTTTGAACCGACCAAACTGTAGTGACCTTCTAAAGTTGTAGTAAAGGATAATACGGACACTGACCAGGGCAACAAAAAATTCAGTGAAAGAAGATTGATAGACAAGAGATGGATGAGTGGCACTTGTTCACTTTGGTGTCAGTAGATAAAACTAAGTGAATCATTCAAGAACATTGATTGCATAGAAATATTTGAAGGCAACATTACATTGAGCAAAATTGAATGAACTGTGGAATGCAGATGCCCCGGATTAAACCACATACATTGATGCAGCGAACATGAAGATACATTCTAATAAGTGTGAATTTCTCAGAAGATCGACAGGAACAACGAAATGACCAAGGTTACACAACGAAAGCAATGACATTTTGGGGGTAACATTCAGTTGCTTTAGGCTACAGAAAACAGAAATGGGTAAAGAAAATCGGTTAAAAACTGGATAAATTGAATAGTGCCAAATACATCCTCTTGCTCAAGAAACATTTGTTACAAAACTTAAATGCGGGATTATTTCGCATTAAGAAGCATTACACGGCCGTAGTAAATTACATGCAATACAACAGCGACTGATTGATGAATGTGTCACTGTATTGAAAGATTGACTAGATTAGAGTCCTGGCTTAACTCATGGATCAAATGTTGACAGATCTAATGAGTGTAATGATGGTAAAGGATTCGTATGTATCGCTGTGTGTGTGTGTGTATGTGTGTGTGTATGTGCGTGTGTGATAAGATAAAGAATAAATGGAAAACGTATATCAATTCAATATGTTTCACTTTTATTAAAACTTCATCAGAGATTGAGAGAAAACAGAACATTAATATTTTCAATTTTGTTTGGGTCAATTCTCATTGATCAGTCTTATGAAATTGTATTATTTGATTTATTGTTTGTATCATTCCTTCGTACTTCAGGAGCTGCCTTTGCTTGATTTTCTTTTGATAGGAGATATTTCATTTAAAACTTATTAGTTTATAAGCTACTGACAATTCTTTAACTAATCTTATCCTAACACTTGAGCCCGCCGCTCTTACTCCGATTATAAAGTTTTTTTTCATGACGGAAAATTGAAATGGAAAGAGGAAGAATTGTTTGGTACGAGGAGCAAAAGAACTGGCAAGATTCTTCATCGCATACATTATTTCTTGTTTTCAAACTAATCTTCTCAAGGTAGGGGATTACTGTGTGGATTACTGTGTGGATTACTGTGTGGACTATATTTAGCTGTGGAATAGACAAGCGTTAGGAGTAAAGAGCTGAAGCAGACTTTAGAAGGAACCGGAACCGCAATCCTTTATTAAGACCTCAGAAGGAACAGGAAACCCCATCCAAAAAAAGGTAACAAGGGATAATCCTCTATTCCAGTTCAAAAGATCGGTGAGGAGTGTGAACCGGACGATAGACGCACCTACCTACTTCTATTGATGAAGTAGAAAATAAAAAATAAAATAATCAGTGAATAAAATTTCATTGTTCAGACGCAGACTTTAGAAAAACATAGCTGAAACCGACTCTATATGGAATAAGCTTAGCTTAAATTTGGCAAACATTCATTCTAAATCAAGACGGCTAATTATCCAAATATCTCTTTGTATAAATATATAATTTGTAAGGAAGCAAAATAGCTTATCTGCTAATATATATATATTTACGAAATGGATTAACTCCGACATATTTTTAATTTGTTTTATTTCTTTAAACATAATTTTTAATAGATATTCGTATTTGAGTAGATACTCTATTTTTATAATCAAACAGGATATTTATTTATATCTACTGACCTGAATAATCAAAAAATATTGTTAGGAAAATATACGTCTTCGAGCAGGATTCAAACCCGCGTTCAATTGGTCTGGCAAGTCTTGATAGCTCGAACACGAAGGACATACAGTCAAAACCTGAAATAAGGCTTTTGACACATATTTTCCTGATTTATCGAAGAATTTAGATTACATTTACATTACCCCTTCTCTGGTCTCTAACATAATTTCAAAGCTTGACCACCATAATGCGAGCGGAAGTGACAGAATCCCAATCATTGTCCTGAAGAAAAGTGCCTCTGAACTCTCCCCTGTCCTCTTCAAACTCTACAACTACTGCCTCACTGCATCTTGCTTTCCTGCCTGCTGGAATGCCTCCTCTGTAGTCCTGTATTTAAAAACTCTGGAGAACTCTCAAACCCCTCTAATTATCACCCACTCAGCCTCCTACTGATTTTTTGCAAAGTGTTCGAGGCTATTATCAATGCTGAAGTGGTTCAACATTTCACAGCCCACAGCCTCTTCGCTAAACAGTGTGATTTCCGTTTCACTAGGTCTACTGCTTATATGCTAACGACCATCACAGAGTGTATATACCAGGTTCTCTATAAGAACGGCAAAGTTCGAGCTGTTGCTCTAGAGATCTCCAAAACATCTGACAGAGTCTGGCATGCTGGTCTTCTACGCAAGTTACAAGGCTATGATGTAACTGGACACTTGTTTGATCTATTCCAGTCGTTCATTTCAAATCGTGCAATGAAGGTAGTATTGAACGAGCATGTCTCAAGATACTATCATACGAATGCGGGTGTTCCTCAAGGCTCTATTCTAGATCCTACGCTTTTTCTGATCTTCATCAAAGATCTCCCTGGTGTAATCAGATTCCAAGTAGGCATCTACGCTGATCACACCATCATTTACTTCCGCCTCGATAAAAAATCTGTCGAAGCTGACAAAGCAAACCTTGCTGTTGATCTTGAAAAGGATCTCCAGTCTGTGGTAGACTGGGGTTAGAAATGGCTTATAAATTTTAATGCTTCTAAAACGAAGCTGCTATCCTGTAACCACCATAGACAATCGCTCCTACCCAACCCCATCAGAATGGAACAGGCTCGTCTCTCTGAAAGCAAAATACTGTGCATCCTCGGCCTAACTATCTCAGCCGACCTCAAGAGGAATGACTACATTTAATCCATAGCTAAATCTGCTGCTAGGAAGTGTAGGGCCAGGAAGTTTTTCTCGTTTGAATCCATCTTGCACTATCCGCCCGTGCATTGATTACTTCTGTCACATCTGGTCGTGTGCCCCTGTATTCATCTCTGGGTTCTTGACAAAATCCCACGGAGAATTTTCAATGGAATCGATCTAGACCTGTTAGCTCAACTCCAGTCACTTTCTCACCGACGTAACATGGCTTCCATCTGTCTTTTCTATGAATACTTTTACGGCTTCTCCAAGAATTTAAATGCAATGTCAATTGTCGTCTCTTATCTCCTTGCTCGCATCCTTTCCCTGACAACCCTTGTATCATGTTCTTCTCCCTTTCTACTCTACTCTCACGCAGCTCTGTTCACACCAGTGTTATCATCTTTCTCTTACCCATTCTCTGACACCACCTGTAACCTGTTTCTCTTTCTCATCACTCTTATATAACCCCCTGCTCACCAGTGGTAGTACTACCTTGCTTGGAGTGAAATGATTACAATATATATATATATATATATATATATATATATATATATATATATATAAAGAAAATAACTAATCCAAAGAACCAACGAACCTACCAAGGTTTCACCTAACCGGATCTTCAGGGAAGGTTGGCTCGCTCTATGTTATAAGTTTATAAAAGTGCTCAATAGTACTACCTAGAGCTAAGATAAATTAAAACTTATCGTTATACTTGCTTCGAAAAACCCTCCGAGTATATACGCGGAAGGAAAAAACGGCAATAAAAAAAGAAAGAGCTAAGCACTTGAACATCAGTCAAAGTACGTAGCCCAAAGAAAAAAAAACCTGAGACGTGTAACCTAAAACAAAAAAGCGCTCAATGCAGAAGCAGAGCAAACAAAGAAAATAACTAACCTAAAGAGCCAACGAACCTACCAAGGTTTCACCTAGCCAGATCTCTCTCTCTCTCTCTCTATATATATATATATATATATATATAGAGAGAGAGAGAGAGAGAGAGTCGGCAGAAATATTTCTAACAAGATTTCTCGATTATTCAAGCCAGTAGATATAAATAGGTATACTGCTTAATTATAAAAACCAGAATATCGACTCAAATACGTGTATGCATTAAAAATCATGTTTAAACAAATAAATTAAAAATCCATTCCGTAACGGATTTCATAAGAATTTTGTAAATAGATTGTCTTTATTTACGTTATATGCTTCACATTTCCTATCATTGGACCGATACTCTTTTTGATCTTCATCAACGACGTTTTTTATTTCATCACTTCTCATCTATTTATGCAGATGATATCATTATGTGCTCCTTAGTACCAAGTTCAACAGATCCGATAAAGTAAAAATGACAACTGCTCTCGAAAAGAACCTCCAATCAGCGGGTAACGAAGCAAGAAATGGGTTACAAATTTTAATATTTCCAAAATAGAACTGCTTCGATTTAATCACTATAGAGAACCTTTTCTTCCTTCAATCATAGTGGCTGATGCTAACCTCCTTTGTTTGTAACACTTTGTAACATCTTGGGTTTACGCTTTTCACTGACATAATGTGGAGTGATTATATTGAATAAACTGCTAAGAACTCTGGTTCAGTGTTATGTCAGATAATTTTTCTTATTTAAATCTATCTTGCGCATTTATAAATCTACCATTCGCTCGTGAATTAAATGCTTCTTCCATATCTGTTCCGGTGCTCCTGATATTCATTTCGAGATTCGTGACAAAATCTCAAAAATGGCCTGTAATGTAATTGATCCTGAACTGGCTGCTCCCTGAATCCTATCAATCTCTTATCCTTTCTTCGGCATCTTCTGTACCCTGTTTTTTTATTCTGACACTGTAACCCCCTACGTACCAGTGGCAAACCTGCTTGGGGTGAAATAACTATATATATATATATATATATATATATATAATCATTTCATATATGGAGAGAGAGAGAGAGAGAGAGAGAGAGAGAGAGAGAGGGGAGAGAGAGAGAGAGAGAGGCAGAGAGGGTGTGTGTGTTACACTTTCTTACGTAAATCAATATTTGCACAATAAAATTGTCATTAAACAACCGATGTCGATAAAACGTTGAGAATAAAATCAAGTCACTGACGAAGCAAAAATTTGAACCTGATCGACTTGTTTGCAAGTCACCTTTAGAGGAACGTTGCAATGTACTGCTGAAAATAAAAATCTAATCTTCTCTCTTTTAAAAATAAACTTTCATTCGTGTGAAATGTGCTTTCATGCAATATTATCCCGTATTTGAAGGCATTCACTTTTTATTGCATGCTCCTGCGACATATCTAGAGGTTCTTTATAAAATCCAAAGAAGGATCTCTAACCAAAAATTTCGGCTTCAATCACTTTTTATCGCCGTGATGTATATTCGCTGTGCATTTTCTAAAGATATTTTTATGTTAATTGTTCTGATGAATGTTCCTCTATGGTACGTAGATTGGCAACAAAGTTTCATTATTTAACTCTTGAAATGGCATGATTTAACCTTAAGTTCTATTCTAAGAGTTTCTTATATCGCACTTATCGATTGTGGAAATCTCTTCCGCATTCTTACTTCCCACTCAAAGCTGACCTTCAAAAATTTAAATGCAACGTCAATCATTATCGACTGTTTTCTTAAATGATATTTTTTTGTTCTCTTTCCGTAATAGTCTTTTTTTGTTTAGTATATTATCTAACATTCAGTAGCCCCTTTCGTCCTGAAGTGAGCAATATATATATATATATATATACTACAGTCATCCGCAGACAGATCTGTTTCGCTGTATTACAGCTCATCAGTACGGCTTAGACTCCGGTCGCTTCCTAACCCAGGACTGAAACCCGAATGTGTGTGTGTATATGTGTGTGTGTGTAGTTAAATCCCATATAAATCAACTAATAATAACGAATAAAACCGACGTTCGATCTTTTAAAATTCAAAAATTTAACGGCGAATACCATCTATACGCGAGAGTTAGAATCCGCAGATCAAGAAATCCACACCGCCCTGTAATATTACAAGTTTTTACACCTATATATCAATTAATATATATATATCAACTAATCACCGTACTTACCTACCAAATATAGTATTACCTCTACTAACGATTTTTTTACAAATTGTTCACTCCAACAAAACCCAAGAAGAAATCTTAGCATCCGTAGACGTTGAGAATTTGTTAATTAATTTTCTCGTCCATGAAACGATTCACATTATTTTAAATAGCATTTATCACCATTCTCCTCTACCACCTTTTGAAATTAACACCACTATATATATATATATATATATATATATATATGGCGTATGATACATCACACGCTAAAAAGTCTGCCTCCTTCTACCAAGCGGCCATAGCTAAGAGGTAGAATAGCCGACTGACGCCAATTCGGTCGGGTTAAATTCGTTATGGCTAAAAGCAATCGGATGTACTGATGAGCTGTGATACAGCGAAACAGATCTGTCTGCAGATGACTATATATATATTTATATTAACGAAGATTAACGAAACTGGTTATAAACAACCGACAATTTGAAAGTATTTGTTTGAATATTATTTTTGATCGATACTCATATTTAAGTAGATATTCTGTTTATAATCAAACAGTACTATATATCTACCGCCCTGATTAATTACGATAAATTTTTGTTACGAAAATGTGTGTCATTTGGCAGGTTATATATATATATATGAACGCAGTTAAAACTAAATACAATTTCCCTTTTGTCTCTTTCTTTTTAGTCATATATATATATATATATATATATATATATATATATATATATATATATATATGTGTGTGTGTGTGTGTGTGTGTGTGTGTGTGTGTGTAAGAAAAAGTTCTGTCTATCAATTGTTTTATAAAATCTTTCAAATTTTCGATTAATGTTATGTTGACGGACAGAACATGTCGATATTATTTCACAAAACATAGACACACACACACGCGCGCGCGCACACATACACACACAGATAGATAAATTTTCGTTTAAATTACGCAAAAATGAAAATAACACTCTCATCTTATTTTAACAGTTACTTTTACCAAAATTACAAAAAAATCTTGAAATACAGACGAGTAAATTTAATCAATAAAATCACCATTGGCTTCAACTATAACCTCCAGACGATTTTGGAATCTCCTTCAACTTTTCTGTAGAGTCTCCTTGATTAAGTTTTTGAATGTTGCCACAATAATTGCCTTCAGTTCATTTTTGGTTTTACAAGAAGTTTTGTTGGTCTCTTGCTCAACTGCGCCCCACACAAAGCAATCAAGAGCGTGCAACCTGTGGAGTTAGGTGGCAAGATGTAATAGGTTATGCGGTCACAGAAATTGCCTGACTGCCATGAATGGGTTCACCTATTTGTGTGTCATGGTGCAGAGTCCTGTTGCCAGCAGCAATCCTCTTGACCTAGGGCAGCTCTATTTCTTTAAGGCAATTGATGTAGACCTCCGTGTTGAGTCTGAGTAATGTGAAGGCATAACCTCGCGATAACTGGTGATCATTCCAAACACCTTCGTAATCACCATTAGACTCGTCCAAGTCTTTCCGAGTCCTCTTCACTGTCCTAAGATTAATACCTAAACCCTCTGAAATGTTCGAATTAGATACTCTGGCGCAAATCCCAAGCAGTGGAGCATAATGTTTCCAAATTTCTGGAGGAGTGAATTACGCAACGGCTCTTTTTTCTCAGTCAGTCAGTTAAGTGCTATACGCGAAACACGCTTTGGGCAATCAGGTCTCGAAAGAGACATGACTGACTGAGTATCTCGCAGTAGGTTGCTATTACTTTCTGCGGTAGACTGGTTGCCGACCAAGACTAAAGAACCCAGTCTGTCCTATTATTTAACCCATAACTAGAGGGAAGAGATGAATTAATACCTTTCCCAAGGGTATTTACGCGTAAGTGAATGCAATGAATTCAAGTGAAATTCGAAGTCTGCTTCCCGATTTCTCGTTCCGAGCCGATATCCACTGCACCACAACGCAGATTTTTCTCAGACGCTGCCTAAATGAACCTACCATACTGGTGAATTTGACACAATCATAAAACAAACTAAACGCAAGTGCGAATTAAAAAATATAAAATGGCGACAATTTACGCATTACACCTTGTACATATATGCTTATCTCCATACAGTTCATCATATTAACATAGTAACTTGCAATTGCTGGCCGTTGTATGGTAAGCGAAATAATCTTTGTGATCATGTCGTTCTTTTAGGCAACACGGGTATAGATCACGACGCTAAGGAATCAAATCTGCGGGCCATTCATTATTATAAATAGTTTGGATTCAATTTAATCGGTGTTTAAATGGTTAATTCTCGCTCAGCGTGATCACCGAGAGAAAACTGTTTCCTCGATCCACCTCACAAATCCTAGCAACTGACTCGGTCCTCAAGTAGGCCTTGCATTTTAAAGAACATGCAAAAGTATTACACTGGCAAAGGTTAGTAAGTGCGCGATCAACACATATACAATTAATCATAAATGCTAAATGACGCAGACATATATTCCTACTGTTAAATCTACTTAGCAAGAGAAAAGAACTTTGTTCTTTAAACCTAAACAAGCGAATGCATCCATTCACACATGCACATACAGAGACATGGGAATTATTTTTGTAGATGAAAACAATCTGACAGAGAACACACACACCTATATTAAGAGAACCTACACCCATATGTACACATGCATATATATATATATATATATATATATATATATATATATATATTCCGATGGGTAAATTGTCGGCATTTCAGATTTTTTAATTTCGTGCATGGATGTTGTTTTTTTTAAAATTTTGTCGACTGCATATTATAGTAGGGTCAGTTGGGCACAGTCTGTGAGAAAAAGAGCACTATGACGCAAGACATTTGGAGACGGCATGCAGCACTACATATCGATGAGCATATATATATATATATATATATATATATATATATATATATATAAATGGTCTCATATGTATGCTTGAATGGATGTATATGAGCCGTGGGTGACTGCAAGCACGAAGTCACAAATCATCTTGATAAAGAGTTTGAGTGTGGTGGCCTTGTTCATAGTGTTGATCACGCCAGATAACACGTTCTTCCCTAGAAACTTCAACTAAGGTCTGCTTAGCATGGTTGCAGTATAAACCACAGGTGGTATTTGTTGGTGTTCAACAAACACAAATTTATCTGAACAGAGTCTGTAACAGGGGTTGGCTAAGCACCCTAGTAAACAGACATCCTCGGATACGAATGGCCAGCCATTTTTAATTTTTCTGTATGTTTTTGTGTGTGTATATTCATATGCGGGAATGTATGTACATGTGTGTATATCTGAATGTATGCTTGCATACGTATGTATGTTTATACAAAAATGTTAAGAAGTGCCTGAATTAAAATCCTACAATATCAAATGGCCCTGATACAGAAACAAATAAAACAAATAAACACAGAGACATACAGACTCTCTTCAAGTGATTAGCTGGAACAATAAATGTGATGCCAAAATGTGATGCCAAAGCATTTTTAATACTTAATTTTCTGTTTTAGTCGAGCTGATGACGCCAAAGTGAACTTATTTTCCAAAGTGAAACGTGCCTTTGATTACAAATTTTTCCACTTTGTCTAACAATCTTCACTTTGTTTCTGATACTATTACACATCCTTCGCACACACACACACACACACACACACACACACACACACACACACACACACACACACACACATGTATATATGATGATTTTTCTAAGGGTAGTTTAAATTTGACACAAGACCAAAAGTAGAGCGTAGCCAGTGAGGCTTGAACTCACTATTCAATCATGATTGATTTAGAGAGACAAACTTGCTAAACATTACATCGCGTCAAAGTGTGCCTTTGACATACATATATATGGGTGCGTGACCAAGTGGTTAGAACGTTCGCTTTCCAGTCAGGAGATCCGAATTCGAATCTAAACATAGTGTCGTTTTGTTAGTTGACTTGAAGAAGTTTTTTTGTCTTGAAAGGCGATCACAGAGAGCAGCACAGTAGAAAGTGCCTGAAAACCATACCATGGGTTGACCCAATCCTTGTGAGTGAAACAGGATTGACGGAACTGTTCGAAAACTGTTTATGGCTGTGAGAGTACGAAGTCGCAAGTCATCGTGACCGAGCGTGCTGGTCTTGTTCAAACTGTTTATCATGACTATCTCCTAGAAATCGTGTAGTCGCAGTTTAAAAAAACAGCTGGATTGTGGGTGTTGAACAGATGCAGATGGGCGCGTGTCTGTGACATGGGTTGGCTACCTGACTTAGCAGACGAGTGTACCGTGAAAAAAAAAAATCCAACAAAAAACAAAAAACAAAAAACAAAAAACAAAAACAAACTTGACATTATATAGATTGTATATTAAGACACCAGTTTTTCATTTAAACATGTTTTTATTAAATGCAACGGATAACGAATACGTGCTAAGTCTTTTAACGGGTTTCTCCTGGTGTCGAATAATTTGGTATCAAATGAAAATTTGTAAAGGAAATTGTCGAAATTGTGTTGATGCTTCCAGTACTTTCGACCACTATTGGTCATTTTCAAGGAAAGAAAATATATCGAGATATAGTCATTTAACGATCAAGAGTTGGGAGTGAACGTGGGTTCAGAAGCACGTTACTGTAACAGTTTGACCTCAAAACAATGTAAGTTGTCATTCCTTAAAGAGAACTCTTCCGTTCCTCAAAGATAATTTTTCATGTGTAATGTGTCTGCCTTTTCTCTAGGCCTCACTCCCATAGAAAGACTTTTGCCAGAAATGTGTACACTGAAAACTTCCAGTATTTGCCAAAGCAATCGATGCATGGTAGAAAAATTCCTCAATCTATGCTCGCACAATCGGTAAACTCGTTGATTGGGGTTCTGAAAACAAAAAGGACCGTTATTAATATTAAGTTCTTTTTAATGTAATGTTTTTTTTGTAAATATTAATGTTAATAAAAACATTGGATTTTTTACTGTCTTTTTCTTTCAGGTTTATAGACACCTTTCGAAATCTAGATGACCAGAACCTAGCAGCTGATTTCTCCTCTGTTTGGACTTTAATTCAATGTCACCAAAACCAAGTGAGTAACGTTTCATTATCATTGAGTAGACCCCGAATGTTCTATTTTCATGATAAACGGATGCAATCTCAATGAAGCTGTTTGTCTGGAACGTCTATTCGGACTCAGTTTCGAACCTGAAATGGAACTTTTATATATGATCCATCATTAAAGTTGCTGGAAAAATGATCGGTACCTTGTAACGCTTCGGAAAGTACCGCGCTCATCCTGCCATGCTCTGTCTTTGCCCAAAGAGTCAGATCAGACAAAAAATAGAGTAGTGCTGTCATATCTGGTTTGGAGCTGCTCACCCCTCACTTTCCAGCCTTGATAGAGTTCAAAAGCCTCTACGTGGCCTTGTAGAGGATGAATTATTTTCCATCCGACAACCTCTTTCCTCACAGACAAAACGTCGCAAGCCTCTGGCGATGTACTATGGGAAATGTTCTGAATTTCATTAGTTCAGTAATTCTACCACTTCAGATATTTGTAGCTAAGATCCACTAATACCACCTAAAGAGGGTCGAATAATCCACATTATCTTTGTATTCCATTGATAAGGAGAAAGTTCTACTCAGCTTTTACCCAAGAATACTTACTTTGTGGAACAGATGTCGGTCACTACAATCATAACCTCTTCAAGTGAAGGGTCAACCGTTATCTATGTACAACAACATCATTCAGGAAACCTTTACCTTGATTGGACCTTAGGCCTTGTACTAGGTAAAATAATTTTATAAATAACAACAAATACTCCTGAAATACAATTAAAATGTACAATTATATTTAAGTGGAACCAAACTTCTATTGGAAGTGTTCGTGACTAAGAGTTACGATACCTTCAATGGTAAAAATACAAGATCATATACAGGTAAAGATTGAAAAATCACAAATCCGTCATCCATATGAAGACTATCAAATCAGTCATAGCTGATCATGTGTAGAAGAGAAAAGTGAATTATCAACTATTATGGAATAGTAGTTAAAATAAAAGATAGACAACACTGGAAAACAAGGTGAATGAAAGAATCAAAACAGATAATCAGCACTAGTAAACTAAAACCAACATTAAGATCAAAACTCTATGGAAATCTTTAACATAGAAAAAGAATGTTTAAAGCTCTAATATTGCACCATCACATTGTTTTACAGGAGAATGGCATAGTAGATAAAAGCGTTCCTGTAGCGTGAATTTTGTGTCCGGGAGTTCTAAATGATTTACTCATTTTTGAATATCCCTTCATATGGACTGTCAAACGTGTGTTAAATAAATGTCGTGGTTCAGAATTCTTAGTATTTAACAAATACGAAAATCTTGTAGAAGGTTGGAGACTTCAACGGCCGAAATACTGGGATTCTAACAATCAATATGAGGCATCTATATGTATCTCAGAGCATATACGTTTTATATATTTGCTGAACATCATGTAATCACTTTCTCACACTCTCACTCAGATATAGATACATGTAATACATATATATGCATATGTATATAATAAGAGTAAATAGGTTAGCTTATAGTCCGGTTCACACGCCCCCCATGTCTTTTGAACAGGAGTAGAAGTTTATCTCTTGCTTTCTGTTTAGGATTGAGTTTCCAGTTTCTTCTAAATTTTACTTCGACTCTGTACATATAATATCTTCGCCTAACTTCTGAAATTTATTCTATTATTAGGTTTTCCGGCTTATTCTATTTTTTCTCTTCTCTTTTACAACCAGTAGCCCCTTGAATCTTCGTGCTTTTATCGCCTTGCTTGAAGCGAATTGATTAAAAAAACCCTACACATATAAACCAAATACAGATGTACAAGAATGCTTAAATTTGTGCACAAACATTCGTTTATATACACTGTAGGTTCCTCCATTAAATCGCTTAAAAAACACCATAGTATAAAGAAAAAAGGTCCTAAACTTAATAAAAACGAACTGTTACCATCAAAACTTTTATGTTATTATTTAGAGGAACAATCAAAGTATTTTCAATTACTTTAAAAAATTTTTAATTCGTTCTAGCAAGTCCGAAATTTTGGTAAAAACCTTGTTTATATTTTCGTTATCGGGGAGCCAAATCGTTACGAGAGTTTACAATGAAAAACGTAATATTACATAACTCATTTTTTTTCCCTGTGGAAAATTCTTGCAAAAAAACAAATAATTGTCGGATTTTAATTAAACTTTCAAGACTTATTCATAAATAAATAAAATTATTTTTGAAATCCTTATTATAAAAAAATATTGGTAAATTTTTTTTTTAAATCTGTTACCTCCATTCCACATGAAGTCATGAAATTTCAAGAAATTAAATTCTATAGGCAAAATTAATTTTATTATTTAAACACAGAACTCATTAGTGAATATAAATCATGTATTATTTTTTAAACCATATTTTTTAAACCCCTTTTACCGAAAATCAGTTCCGAATGGGAAAATAAAAAATGCAATAAAATTAAGACATTATTTAATTAGAAAACTTTTAATTGCTTTCATAAATAATATAAATTTCAGATATTATATTCTGGAGAAATTCTTTTTGATTAATAATGAAATTTTAAGAGAATTTTTTCATATTTGTTTTTTTAATTTTAATAACTTATAAAAGATATTTTCAAGACTTGTAGACGTTATATTTGTAGGTTATGAAGTGAAGACTATATTTACTAATCAAAAATTGAAATGTTTTATGCATGTCATCTAGCCATCGTATTTTAAAAATGATTTTAATTTTTTTTTGTATGGTAACTTCTATGTGTAAATTAAATGGTCATGTGTTTCAGGGGTTCTCCACATTTGTACAAATACGTCACTTGTAATCACCATACACTTATCTTATATCTCATTTGGCCACCTGTCAATACATTTAAAAAAATTAAACTTGATTAAGAAATAGTAAATATTTTTGATATAAATTTCATTCTATAAATAAGTAATACTTATGTAAATCAGATTAATTTAAATTTAAATTTGCTAATTTTCTAAAAATAAGGTGTCACAGATGGATATTTTATATTTTACAAGATTTTTAAAACCGAGAATTAACTTTTGTTTATAAATGACGATCGCTCAAAAATGGCCGAAAAATGGAAAATTAATCTCTAAACATTTTTTACTTACTGGAAATAGTAAATTTTATCACTTAGCTTTCAGTTAAAACTAAAATAAAAGTTTTAAAGAAAACCTATTTTTTATTTTAAAAATTCTATTTAAAAGTTAGCTATCGAAAATAAGAGGAGGTACCTAACATACAGGTGATATGACATACGATCAGCGAGTTTATGATGTCATTTAGTAAATTTAAAAAAAAGTGACGACTAAAAAATGACAAGCCTCTTCGAAAAACGACTTGAACGAAACAAAAGAATAACAACACACCCAAACGTGTGATACAAATGTAAATAGAAATGATAAAAACTATCCCTCTCGAATGTCTTCTCTTCTTTCTGACACCAATTCTACATCACGTGATGACTATGTTTTTTTTTTCACTTTTTCACTAACAACAACAAAAACAAAACTCAAACAGTACGTTTTTTCAGTAACAGTAACAAAAGTTAATTTTTATCGTCCTGATTCCCAACCAAGTTTTACACCCTGTTATCATTTGAACTCTCTTCATATAGTGAAAACGTTTTCGATGTCGAATTAATGAGCAGAGGAGGACAAAAATCCTTGATCTCATTATATAAGAATATTTCTCTGATCAACACCTACAGACACTTTAAAAGTATATATATATATATATATATATATATATATATATATATATATCGAGGCAGCAAGTAATTTTCTAAACATATGCTGTTAAATATAAGAGAAAATGAATGTCTATTATGTTTAATCATGAGCCGTTCTAAACGTCGTATTTTTGCTTTAATTTCAGTTGAAAATAAAGACAAAAATTCTCCAACATTTGGATAATTATTTATTGGTTTTCTTCTAAGCTTTCGGCTCACATGAGCCATCTTCAGAGAGGTCGTTCAAACTGAAATATTATAAAATCCACCATCACCGACGATTTTATTTTGTGTTGACATAAAACTCCGCTTGGCAACGGCAATAGTTACCAAAAATAATAAACGCAGTTCTTAAGTTTGCGATGCGGTTTTATGACGTCACACCGAAATGACAACAAAACCATGTAGTCAAATGCAATGAAATATGTTATTTCCTGTTTATTATTTTTGGTAACTATTGCTGTTTTCATTAAAGGATAGCTCTGCCATCAAACAATTACTCCATATAATATTTTTATTCTATCTACTATTCTGTTTAATACTGGGTCTTTGTTTCTGTTTTGATTCTATTTAAAGGAAGAAAGTCTATTTCTACTCAGTGCCTTATTTTATCTTCAGAATTTTCTTGTCTTTCTATTTAATTCTTGAACTGCAATCCTGATAAAGCGTCTACATGAAGAATAGTAAGCGGTAACTGAGTACAAAGCTTGTCTTAGGATGTCTAAGCTTGTCTTAACCGTTCTCACAGACTCACCAAAATGTACATCAGTGTGTTGAGCAATCAGTTTTTATTTACCTTGTTTCCCCAATGGAGTGAATTGTGACACAAGGTTGATTTTTTATGTAGAGGAACCCGAACACAGATTCTCGGGCCGCTGTTCAAAAATTACCCAGCTCTAGCGTACGCGAGAACTGGGTACAAAGCTTGTTTGATCACGTCTTTATTTGTCTTAGCATGTCTAAGCTTGCTTTAACCGATTCCACAGACTCACCAAAAGGCAGGTCGTGTGTAAATTCAGATAATATTTAGAGTGGGGAATAGCTGTTTTCAACATGTCAGTTTAAGACATGCATTGTCAATCACATTTAATCAAAAAACGAGGAAAAAAATCTAATGCGGGAAACAGGGGCTAGTAAAGGAAGGAGTGGGGAATGTTGGCTATTATAGAGTTAAACTAGAAGAATCTTAGTAGTAATTTCTCTTATGGTACTGGGAGGCATGTGGCGTGACCATTGGGTTAATAGTGGTAGGTAGGAGGGACAAGATTATTGCTTTGTCAAATTTTAAAAACCTAAATGTTATAAAGCTAAAGTAACTAAAATTCAATGAAATATTAGATAATTACTGAAAATATTACGTTCATTTAAAAAAATTCCCAGGTAGTTAAAAAACAAAAAAGTTCACTTAGGTTTTGAAAGGTTATGGTATTTTCAGTATTTTATTTTTATTTTTTATTATTAATAATTGTTTGATGGTCATGACATGTTGAAGTTATTTTATTTATTCAATTTTTATAGTATTTTACATTTTATTATTAATTACATAATTTTTACACATTTGTTATTTTATCCAAAAGATTGCTAGTACGTGTAAAAGATAAAAGACTTTTGGGAATATTCTGCGTCTTTAAAAAGAGCCGTTTTTATTTTTTCTATTGCCTCTTCATCTGTGCAGATTCTACAGATACAGGTCCTGCATAACATAGCACCAACTTCGTATTTGTTCAATTGATAGTTGTAAGATATATTGAATTAGGAAATACTATAAAATTTATCTACAAACCTCATGATGTAGCCGACATAATCTCGATTTATACCATCAATTGGCCAAATATATCCGATGGTCTGGCCAACTGTGTTACCATTGAGTATTTCATGCAGGCCTTCTGCATAGTTTGGATACTTAATAAGCAAATGAAAAACTGACAGATCTGTCAAGGCTTTTAGATTTTTCTGGATCATGGTATTTTTCGTCTTTCTTGCTGACAATTTTTTGTCTTGATCCTTCTACCAATTTCTTTTGCAACTTCTTTATGCAGTCTCTACTGCCTACTCATCTGTCTGCAGTGCCAACTATAAGTATATAAGTACAGCTTGAACTACTCAGCACCCAGATCACCGATGAATTTCCTTATTCTATTCCGATTGACTGTGATGACATCACTTATGCCTGATACATAAGCATTAAGCGCAAACTTCTTTCTTTCACGAAATTCACCGATGATACTTTCAGCAAGCATAGTGTGCTGCTTTACCGATCTTAACACCGGCTGGTAAGAAGCCTCTACCGTGGCGAATGACTTTTCATACTGCCTGCTTAAAAATTTCACACTCACTTTTAAACAGGCAGTTATCATTTTTCGAAACAAAAGTTCATTTGCGTATGTAAAATTTTCATAGTGTCTTTGGGTATTTACATGTAGAAGGTACCCGTCCAAGACCCTATGATTCCAAATACTTGCATCTCGACGATTGCGGATTATACTATAAATAACAACTGCAACATTGAGATTGCTTCATTTGCGGAGAAAAGTCACAAGAAAAATCTTTTGCACTCTTCGAAAATGAGAAAACAAATTGCTCCAAGATGAAAAATAATATGCAACCGATTTCCTCGGAATATAAGGATTAGAGACAATGGAAGCCCTTCTTGGCGAAATTGTGTTAGAAAGCCCTAATTTCTCCTTATATTGAATATAGGGAATTTATGCTCACAATAATTCGCCATGCTAGACACTCTATCACATTTGCAGTTCCCGTTGTTCAGGTCTCGCAATTCGTCAGAACCTTCTTCGTCATCGATGTAACTGTTTCAGATTGATGTAAATTACAGTGAATTTCTTTGTTTTCAATCTGCCACTCTTTTTCTATTAAAGAAACTGTCAAATGTTTGACGGGAGCCCGGTCAGTTAGGCAGCGTTTAATTTTCAACATGATGTGTTGTAAACTGTCATCAACACTTGGGCCAGTAAACAGTGAAACTATTTTAGCTATGTTGTTGATGTACTCACAAATATGCTGTTTGTATTCCTGTGCAGTCTCTCCAGGAAGACATTCCAGCGACACAAGATTAGAAGATGATGGCGTTGTTAAGAGCACGAAGTTCACTTGGATTTTATTTTGTGTTGTCGAAACGGAACTAAAGTGCAGTTTTCTGCACATAGCACTTCACCGAACGTCTTGAAACCTGAAAGGAAGCCAAGCTCCCCGACCATTCTGTAAACAATTGTAGAACTGCTGTCTGAAAAGCAGCGTTCCAAGGACAATGTTTGCAAAAGAGATTTCAACATTTCACTAACACGAGAAACAGGAACTCCATTTAACAGAGAGTCATAATGGAGTTTCCTGATAGTGAACAGATTGGAACTATTTTGCTTTATTTTTCTTCTGCAGTGTTTTTTCTTTTCATAAGTGTATATTTCTTTTATTTTGGGGGTCTATCTGTTTCTGCAGTAAGACTATCTTCTTGGATTTTGAAAAAGAAGTGGCAGATGAACACTTGAAGTTGTACAAGACAGAACTGCATTTGCATCAGACAGAGTGGCAGTTGCAGCAGACAGGGTTACAGTTGCAACAAACAGGGTTACAGTTGCAACTGAGGTGGTGGTCAAACAGGCAATAGAAGATGTAGTAGCAGCAGCAACAGAATAGGTCGCCTGTTTGCATCTGTTTCCAAATGCTACGAAAATTTTCTCTTATTTTTGTTTTTATAGAATATTAAAGTTTACCAAATGAACTTCATGAAATTGGAGGGAAACCATTTTGAAATTTCTTCAGGAAGGTCCATTCTAATATCTTTCGTAATGAACCATATTTTTTAGAAATTTCTCGAAGACATGGCCATACAGTATTGGTTGTTCTCTTTGTACGCTGCTGTACTGGCTCAAAGTTTCTTCATTTCTACCCTTCTGAAAGAAACAACAACAAAATAAAACAACAAAACAAAAAAAGAAAAACAAAAAAGAAAAACAAACAAATAATTACTCGATTTTCATGAAACTTTCAGAACTTATCAACAAATTATTTTTGAAATTTAAAAAAATATCTTGATAAAAATATTTTTGAATCTGTTAGAACACCCAACACATTTACTTTGTGAATACGTCTTAACAGTTTCATTAAATTCAGACAATTATTTGATTTTTGCAAGAATTTCAAAATCGATATTTTTGCGACGAAAAAAAGATGCTAAAAATTTCATAGTCAGCTCTACTTTTCTGTTGACACATTAAAAAGAAACCTAGAATAATTTTTGTAAAAGTTTTAATCTTAATACTAAGTAAGAGTTAAATAACTTAACAATTAACATTCATTCAACTTAGTCACGTAGAGCATGCCTTTTCCAGTTTCTCAATACAAAAGTGTGTAAAACAAAATGGCAGATATATTTTTTTTAATTTTCCAATCAATATAATATGTTTAATTCTGAAACGTACAAATGAAACACAGAAGTAAAATGAAAGAATTGAACAAAACAGAAAAGTTAGTATGAGTTTTTTTTCCTGTAAAGGGTCATAACACGTGACCTTTTAATGATAATCTCATATATGAAATACCATAGTGAAAAAAGAACATTTCTACACACACACACACACACACACACACACACACACACACACACACACACACACACACACACACACACTAAAAAAAGAAATAAAAAATTAGTAAATATAGTCTTCAATTTTCAATTAGTAAATATTGTTTTTAATTTTCAATAAGTAAATATAATCTTCACTTAATAACGAAACTAAATCAACGTTTGGAAGAATTTTTGAATATTTTTGAAATTTTATAAATTATTATAATTAAAAAAGAATAAATAAAAAATTTTGTAAAAATTCATTATTTTTAGTAAAAAAAAATTTTTAGACGATAATATCCTTAATATATATATTTATATAAACTATTAAAAGCTTACAGAAATAAGTAATGTCATAGTTTTATTGCATTTTATTTTACTATTCGGGGCAGAGAGATAATTTACACTCTCAACGGAGTCCTGCGTTTGACTAATAAAACAATAAAACAAAGTTTAGGATCAGTTACTTCAATACAAAAATGAAAATACACCAGTATATTTTGTTTACTAGAATTAGTAAATTGAATCCTTTAGTTTTTAGTTCTTTCAATTTTTGCGTTCTCGTTTATCCATGAAAAAATTAAAGTAGAACTTTTTTAATGGCCATTTATTTTAGATACTTCCTAAACATTAGATAAAAAAATAAACATACATGATAAAAACAGTTCTCCAAATTTAATAAAAACAAAGTTTTATCGTCTAAATCTTTAAGTTCAATTAATGCTAAAATGAAAGATTTTTCAAATTTTTTTAATTAATATTTTTTAAATCTTTGTAATAAAGAATTGGTGTAGGTACCTACATTCACAATTAATTTACGAAATGAGTGTTGTGGATTCCGGCACAAAATAATGAACAACAAAACAGATATAGAGATAGAAAAGTAGGTTATATTGAACGTAATATAGAAACTTGAACGCAGGTTAGTAAATCCAGGAATACTATTAGTAAGAAAAAAATATATACAAATCTTGAAGTGAAGTCGTTGGAAATAGTATATCCGTGTTTATTATTATAGCTGAGTGGAGCTTAGAGCTAGTCTGCTCACTGGGTAACATTGGTATGTCTCGGAACTCTCCGATAACTGTAACGGATCTCTACGATTACTCTCCACTGCCAACTGCAACTCTCCATTGTTCTCTCTAAGGCAGGAGTATATGTACACGCAGTCGAGTCCATTATCATATACAAAAGGGGGAGATACCAAAACAATGAGGAAACTAGGAATTAAAATAAAACTTGAAAAGATGATTTACCACTTTGTCTTAACTCCCAAACCCTAATATATATACATCGATGGTTTCCGAACAGTTCCGTCTATCCAATTTTACTCACAAATCTTGAGCCTGCCTATAGAATAATATTCACAGACTTTTCAAGAACATTAGAATCATCTCCTCAGTATGATAACATTCAGAATTCACCTCATTGACAAATCAGCCATTGCGAGATTCGATTTGGGATACATGATGGGAAAACTAGCTTTCTAACCACCCATTTATTTGAGGATTCTATTTCTTCGGTCGTATGGCTTATTTTTTTTATCTTTAAAAATAAACATTGAATTTTAAAATATTGATGACATTCGATTCTTTCATTATTGAGCGTCTCTTAATTTTCTTTTTTCATCAAAATGAATTTTTACAATGACTATTGAGCGGGATTAACAATTTTTACCAACGTTAAGCTGAGAATACCATGGACGGAACATGTGATTACGATGAAGTTTTAGCGACAATGACAACAAAGAAAGACACTTAAACTTAACATCAGGAAGACACGGTTGAGGTTTCTGGAACACATGAGAAAGGAGGGCATGGAAAATTTGATACTCACAGGGCAGATTGAAAGTAAGAGAGACAGAAAATAAAAGCAACACACAATCTACCTAGCGAGCTCGAGTGAATGGAAAACGGGGAAACGTACGAGAGAGATGGCAAAAAGATAAAAGTTATTAAGAGCTAGAAAAATATAGAAA
This sequence comes from Ascarosepion bandense, assembly GCA_037127315.1. NCBI lineage: Eukaryota > Metazoa > Mollusca > Cephalopoda > Sepiida > Sepiidae > Ascarosepion > Ascarosepion bandense. Next base: position 248,770 of record JBBBDQ010029669.1, on the reverse strand, counting down.
TTGTGGAGAGCCATGGTTGCAAACGTCCTTAAGTGACGCGACACAGAAGAGAAAAAATGAAGTTATTTCGATAATCTATATTGAACTTGAAACTTGGATTTGAAGCAAGTAAACAGAAAAAAAAATGTAAAACTTGAAATGATACTAATTGTTTTATAGTCATGTTACCCAAAGCAAGGCAGGACTGCCACTGGTGCGCAAGGGGTTACAGCGAGAGGAAAATCAAAGTACAAGGGACGTTGAAGAAAGATAAGAGATGAATGGGATTCAAGTAGATAGAAAATGACAATTGACGTTGCATTAAACTTTTTAATATTTTAGCTATCAGGGAAGCAAGCAAACAGAAGGGAGTTTCACAAATGGATAGTGCGAGAAAAGAAAGGGTGGCACTTAGATGCCAATCGTGTAGCAAGCGTAAATACATGTGGTCGGGAAACCAGGGAAATAAGCTCATCGAGCAGCTGCCAAGAAAATAGTTGTAGAAAAGACAGAAGGAAGCCACATCACGTCGTTGAGAAAGTGACTGAAGGCGGGATGCCAAGTCGGGTCTGGACATCAATAAAATATCTATGAAGCACAAAGACAACTTTATGAGAAAAGTAATTTTCATGGACCACTCCCCACTTCCCACCGGCCTCTCTTGAAAAATTTGAGAAACGTCTAAAAGATTTCGGACTAATCCGAAAATGTCAGCATGTCAAAATCTTTGTGAACATATCTGTAGACCTTAGCGCGTTCCCTAGAGTGTGAGGCAGTAACACGAACCATGGACAACGTCATTTGAAACGAATGTGTTCGTGGGCATATGTGCGTGTATGTTTACGTGTGTGCGTTTGTGTATTTGATAATATCATTTGCCCAACTTATGTGCGTGCCAGAGTTCTAATGGTGTGCATTGGCATCAATGTTTCATGTGATGGAGACAGGAGTGGAGGATGGCTGGCGAAGACATAGGCGGACACCGAGATGAAATCCGGAAAATGTTTGTTGGGGTCTGCTTTTCGAATCAGCGATTAATTTTTTATTTTTTATTTTTTTGCTAATGTTTGTTAGAAGCCAACAAGGACACTTATACATAGGGAACAGGATTCACACACACACACACACACACACACACACACACACACACACACACACACACACACACACATTCTTTCGCCTCTTTGTGTGCAACTAATTTTTAACTTAATTGTTTTCAAATCAATTTTTTAGCATTCATAACTTTAATTTATGTGCGTTGTGGTGTAATGGATATCGGCCCTGAATGAGAATTCCCGTTAAATTCATTGTATTCACCTCAGTGCAGATACCCTTGGGAAAGGCATCAATCCATCTCTCCTCCCTCCAGCTATGGGTTGAATAGCAGGAAAGATTGAGTTCTATAGCCTTGGTTGGCAACCAGTCTACAGCAGAAGAAAATGGCAACCTACTGCAGAAAAATCTACATAGTCAGTTATGAATCGAAATAGATATGATCGCCCAAGCGCGTATCACGCATAGCAATTAACTGACTGATTTGGATAAAAGAATTGAATAGCAAGACAGATTGAGTTCTATAGCCTTGGTTGGCATCCAGTCTACCGCAGAAAGAAATGGCAACCTACAGCGGAAAAATGTTCTGACTGCTTAGTCAGTCATGGATCGAAAGAGGCATGATCTGCCATACGTATGTCACTTAACTGGCTGAACTTTTATTTAATCATTTAACATTTATCTAAAAGTCCCACTATTTTCATTATTGATAAAGGTGGACAATTAGAGAGCACCCAGTAAGGAGTAAAACCCACTATTTAATAGTAAAAATCAACCAGACTAGCTCTTTAATCATTACCCCACACCGAGGGTCTCAATAAACTCTAAGTTTAGCTCAGTTGGCACAATGAAAGACATATGGGGTTCCCAATGAATATCGAACACGCTACTCAGTCTCTAAGCATTTTTGTTGTTGTTAGTGTTGTTATTGCTGTTTCTGGTTAGGAGTATAAAATTGCGCACTGAAAAGTTTCTTGTTCAATTTTAAGAGTTCGGTCGATGACACTATAAATACAGCATGTAAATATTTATAAAACTTCTAAGACATTCGTCTTTATGCTTCGGCCTAGTTATATATCTGTTTCAAGGCTATTCGTTTGTTCTAAGTGCCAGTCTGAAAACACGTAAATCATTACAATTTTACAGAGGCGGGTAGAAAGAAGTTTTAAAGAAGAGTGAAAAAATCTTGATAAGTATTTTTGAAGAAAAAAAATCAAATAAAATTAAATACAGACAAGAATAACACTAACCACATTGATCGGACTATTATCCTCATGTTTATTACCATGTTTACAAACTTTCGGCCGTTGTATGTTCCATCCTTCTTCAGGTGCAAGGAATTTCGAACCGAACCATTTATTACGACCACTGGAGTATATCATTCCCATTCCATGTGCAATGCTACTTCTGGTAGCTATGTACTCATCTCCCTTTAACTTAACTATCTAAGTTATTTGTTCACCACTGCTGTAGCCTAGTATTGAACTCAAAACTCTTTCAGTCAAGTTACTGGCACTAACCAACGCCTATATCCACTAGGCCCTGTATCCTTGAGGAAGAAGGCCGGAGCGTATAACAGCCAAAACGACGAAAACATGGCAATAAAGACGAGGACAATAGTCCGAACAATGTAAATAGTGTAAATACTACTTCATCTCAGAAGTATAGACAGGTAAGAATAAGAAAAATTTTCAAATACTTTCTAATAAATACACGCTGCCTGTTGAAAAAGAAAATAATTATTTTTGCATTTATTTAAAATACTATTTCCGTTCAGAATGTGGGCGATCATGGCTCTCCACAGATTCCTTTTTCTTTGTTATCTGTAAAATGATGTGCCTTCTTTGGAACGATAGTGAAGATGTTTCACGTTGTGTTCTATGTGGTTTTGAATTTAAAGATTGGCTGCTACTTATGCGAATGATCTACATTTAAGAATATGATCTACAGACGCAATTCTATTAAAGTTTGGGATCTACACTTTAACAGATAGTCAGAGCCTCGAACGATCGTGGGCGAACGCTAAATTCCGTCTCCTTAAAAATATGAGAGGTGCATCAATCCAAACGTTTTAGTCTAATCTGGATGATATTTATTGAAAAAGTATGCAATTTATTTCTTAAATGTATTAATGATATTCAAACTATGTATAAACATATATATATATATATATATATATAGTCATCCGTAGAGAGACTTGATTCGCTGTATCACAGCTCATCACTACTGATTGCTTCTATCCAGGACTGAAACCTGACCGAAAAGACATCCATCAGTCGACATTTCTACCTCTGAACTATAACACTTAGTAGAGAAAGGTAGACTTTAGCGTGTTATATACAATGTAAACATATGCCAGTAGCCGAGAGTGTTCAAATTCACTACTGAATGAAAGATGCGTAAATGCGTGAGTAGCTACTGTTTTTAAAGTTTATTTTTCTCCCTAGTGCTCAATCGGCGTGCGAAAGCGTAAACAGTCATCCGTAAATAATCATCATATATATATATATATATATATATATATATATATATATAGTGTATTTGTGAAGCAATCTTTCTTTTATACAGCACTTAGGATAGAGCCTTGAGGAGCACACGGTTTGTGTCAAATTATCTTGAAGCTTGTTCGTTTAAAACAACCTTCATTTCACGAATTGATAAGAACAACTGGATTAAATCGAACAATCATTCCAAAATACCTTAGCCTTGGAGCTTGCGTAGAAGGCCAACATGCCCAACCCTGTCAAACGTTTCCGAGATATCTACAGTCACAGCTTGAACTTCAACATTATTATCAAGAGCTTGGTATACATATTCAGTGATGGCCGTTATCACATCAGCGGTAGATCAGGTGAAGTGGAAGCCATATTATTTGTCAGAGAGTAGATCGCGTGTGGTGAGATACTTAACCACTTCAGCATTGATTAAAAAATAACATCTTCAATATGATTCCATCTTTAACCTACACTGAGAATTAACAAATAAATTTTTTCTACTTTTGACAAAACCATGTTTAATCTGTGGAGGTAAAAAAAATATATAGTTAATGATTTTTCAAGATAATGACCAGAATTCCGTCACCTGGGCGTCAAGCTTTGAAATCACGTTTGAGACCAGAGAGGAGGTTATGCACGTTTGATAAATAAACGGAGCGTCTAATCAAATACAAGTATTATCTAAAAATCTATAAGATCTATAAAAAACCGTTACTTTATTTAGAAAAACATAAGTAAAAAGAATTGAAAGCAATATCAGAAATAAAACTATTTTCTTATTATAAATGTTAATCTTGTATTTTTTTTCAGATCACATTAGGCATGTAGATCACACACTAAAGTGACACATAAAGTTGTTCTTCTAAACTGGCCGCATTCATAGACTACAAAACACATTCTATTCTTTTAACTCATAGCTGGTGTGAGAAGAAATGGCTTCTTACCTTTCCCAAGGGCATTAGTGTGAAGTGAACTTAATAGAACAGACTGGACAGGAACTTAAACTCGGCACGATCACCATTACATTACCTGCACACCCTGACAGAGAATCATTGCAATGGCGGGCACAGATTGTATCAGTCAGTTAAGTGCCATACGTGATACACGCTTAGGCAAGCATGTCTTTTCGATCCGTGACTGACTAGGCAGAAGATTTTCTGTGGTAGACTGGTTGCCAACCAAAGCTATAGAACCCAATCTGCCCTGCAGTTGGAAGGATAAATTATAGATTCATACCTTCCCCAAGTGTATTTGCGAAGTAAGTGAATGCAACGAATTCAACTGGCATTACGAACTCGGCTCTCTGATGTCTCGTTCCGAGCCGATATTCTCCGTACCACAATATATATATATATAGCCATCCGTAAACAGATATGTTTTGCTGTATCACAGCTCATCAGTACGGTTAGACATCCGATTGCTTTTAACCCAGGATTGAAACCTATCCAAATTGGCGTCAGTCGGCGATTCTACCTCTGAGCTATGGGCGCTCGGTAGAAGAAGGCAGACTTTTTAGCGTATGATGTATCATACGCCAGTAGATTGTATGAAGTTTTATATACACAATTGGTTTTCTGAAGATAAGTGGAATTTCAATTTTACTTTGGCAAATAAGAAAGATCAGAAGAAGGAACATTGTACAGTCAGGGTAGTAAATTATTCTATTATGAAAACTATTAGTAAATGAATGAAGATAAGAAACAAAGATGATGTTGGAGTGTATAGGTTAAAGAAAAGTCTTACAAGAAATTTATAACGATAACAACTTATAGAAGGCTATATACAGACATATGTCCTTCCCTACATAGAATATGTAGCGTGATTTACCATAGAGGTTCGTTGTTGATACAGATAACAAATATCTGTTTCATCAGAGCAGGTCTGAGATTCCCTTCATCTGGAGCTGGTCCTTTTGGTATAGGAGCAGGTCCCAGATTCCCGTGTGTGCCTCTTTTGTCTTCGCCGCTTCCTGTGTGCGTGAACCTCGGTAACTGTCACGTGGTTTTCTAATTGTATGTAGCGGGTGATAACCTTTTTTCCTCAACTCCACAATGACAAGAAACAAGAGGAAAAGTGAGTCAAAAGAAAGAGGGAAGAGAACATGGGTAAGGTTAAAAAAGAATTAAATTAAAATAAGAAATGGGAATTAAAGATATAGGAAGGAAAATCCAAAGAAAACAGACGATATGAAGAAAATGCGAATGAAAGATAGAAAAATGTCGTGGTTTCAGAATTGTCAATTCTCGATCACTTGTCAATTTTACCGAGTTTGTCAGTGATAGACAGAATCTTAATTATTTAAGGACAAAGAAATCTGCTTAGTTTTTTTTAATAGACAAAAAACAAAAACAAAAAAAAAACTATTAACAGTTGGCCAGACAAATTGAATTGTACTCGAGTCTTTTGACTGTGGACACTTTTTTCTTTACAAACAACGCGGAGTACATTAAAATCTCTTCCTCTTCCTTGTTTGAAACCAATCCACGCCAAATTCAGACAGACACAAGTAAACTTGCGATCTAGCTCGTACTTCTTACATATTTTTCCAACACGGGGTCCGTACCCATGTCTAATCTCCCTACAGCACTCTTAAAGGGTCAATCTAGCTATCATTCACTTCTTTTGAAACTTTTTTCTTTCTTTGTCTTTGCTTCTTTTTTCTCTCACTCCTGGTTTACTTCCATCAATGTCTTATCTTTTTTCTCTCCTTCATTTTTTTTCTTATTCTTCTTAACACGTTGCCTTCATTTGTGTATGCCAGTCCTCCTGCGGATAGGTCACAAGCAACGTTGCAAATGAATTAGGGCCCACTGTTAACAATAGCGACCCAACCAATTCAAGACTTTAGCATAAAAAGGAAAACACAGGATCCATCTTGTTGCTCTCTTCTTCCCCACTTTCCGATTCTGATAGCAAATTTGTTTAACCATGTTTTTCTTTTCATTTTCTTGAAATTGTTACTTTTTTCAATGTTCAGTTGTGTCCCCTTTTCTCCGTTTGTTTTAGAAGAAGGGTAAAAGTTTGTTGGTGAACATGGCTTTTCTGTAAAAATCCGAGTCTATTAATCAACCTTCTCCGTATTCAGTTTTTCCTTTCACCTTGACAGGGAATATGTTATTGTGTGCCTTGTAATCGCTTAAGGAAGGAATATAGACGGAAGTAAATAGCGAAGCCTTAAAGATTTGCCGCATTTTTTGTGCTTAATGCATCGAGGCTAAGATGGAGACGGACGATGCGTTAAGGCTGTCACTGTTTTGACTTCGAAGGTCAGATGGAAAAAGAAGAAACAATTTGGTTTGTTTAACGACACAGCAACTCCTTATGTGTCATTTAATGCTGAAATTTCTTGGGAGCATTAGTAATTTCCCCCACAAACTATGTATTATTAGTATTTTTTTCTGAAAATGTATTGCTGAGAATTTTTTAACTATGAAAATGTATTGCTAGTATTTTTAATATAAAAATGTATTTTTATAATTTCATGGTGTTTTGACCCCAGTTTAGGTGGTAACTATTTGACTATAGCAGGGACCCTTACAGGTCCTACGACCCATGGTCACGATGGACCTGGAAACAACAGCAATTAAGAGTTGGTTCTACGCCTATCAAAACATTCCGATCAGACGCCTTAATTCCAAGGATGATGATGATGATGATGAAGAAGAAGAAGAAGAAGAAGAAAAAGAAAAAAATATAGAAGTGAATGTTGATAAATACAGAGAAAGTTTTAAAATATAAAATATCAAAACGAAATGAATAAAGCGAAAAATGAAGTGTGTAAGAAAGAAAGTCCAGAAAATAATTAAGATAAAATGAAAGAAAGACATGAAGGAGGAAGTAAAAGGAAAGAAAAACACGAAGGAGGAAGAAAAAAGAAAGAAAGACTCAAAGGAGGAAGTGAAAAAAAAGAAAGACTCGTAGGAGGAAGTAAAAGGAAACAAAGGCTCGAAGGAGGAAGTAAAAAAGAAAGAAAGAAAGAAGGAAAGAAAGAAAGAAAGAAAGAAAGAAAGAAAGAAAGAAAGAAAGGAGGAAGTACAAAGAAAGAAAGAGTCAAAGGAGGAAGTGAAAATAAAGCAAGACCCGTAGCAGGAAGTAAAAGGAAACAAAGGCTCGAAGGAGGAAGTAAAAAAAAAAGAAAGAAAGAAAGGAGGAAGTAAAATGAAAGAAAGACTCGAAGGAGGAAGTAAAAGGAGAGAAAGAAATCGGAAAAAATGTGAGCAAATGCAGGCAAATAAAGAAGATAAGGAAAAAACAAAATTTTAAAAAATTGAGAAAGAAAGCGAAGAATGGTGGAAAAGGAGAATAAAAAAAAACGATTAAATGGAACAGGAGATCATATTTTATTTTTTTATTAACATATTTATTAGCATTCTGTTGAAAATATCTCTGCTTGAAACGAACGCAAAGACACCCCCCCAAACACACATGTAATTGTGCACATTTAGGCGGGAACTGACCAATCTACACTTTCTAGTCTCGGTAGAGTTCTTCAAAAACGTCTTCGAGTCCTTGTGGGTGATAAATTATTTTCCACCATTCAGCCTCACAGGTGAGATATGGCAAGCTTCTCACTGCCTTATCATTACTTCCATTTGCTCGGATGAACTACATTCTTTGGCTCTACTTTGCCAAACCTTTACGGCTAGGACCCGCCATTCCACTTAAATTGTAGCAAACCAGCGACATTTCCTCCGTATTCTATCGGTGAGAAGCTTCTTTCTGCGAACCATTACTCTGTAGAACCGACTTTCAAGAGGACCTTTCTCCGATCGCTAAGCTGTTTAAATGTTGGATTAACTGTTATCTTTTCCGGCCCGTCTAAACTGCCTCTTAATGTAATCCTCTACATCGTGTGTATAGGTTGATTCTTGCTGTACAAAAGCACACACACACACACACACACACACACACACACACACACACACACACACACACACACACACAAATCACGAAGCCCAAATAGGGAATGAACCTCTTCTAGGTGCTGTTGCCGCTGGGACTAGTGGAAGCTGTCCATCCTCTGATGTGGCAAGTGGAGGCTTTGATGAAACTGCTTCTATCATGAATCGTTTGCCTCCGACAATGTTTGGTAAGATGGAATCAACTTAAAATGATTTTTTTAAAAATCTATGAAACCTCTTGCTATTCTTTATGAACGATTAAAATGACATGAGGCATATACAAATATATCTTTTGGTCAAAGCAAAAGGTATTTTGATATAGACAAACTTTTATAACGCAGATGTTTAGGATGTGGTTTCCGGTTTTCTCTTTTCCAATCTTTTCACTCTTTTCTTTTTTCTTTTTTTCAATTGGAGTAGATAGACTAAACTATCGCCCGGTTCACACTCCACCCACGTTTATTGAACAAGTGAAGAGGCTCATCCCTTGTTCCCTGTTTAGGATGTGGTTTCCGGTTTTCTCTTTTCCAATCTTCTTACTCTTACGTAGCCCCCTTCGCACCAGTGACGTTACCGCCTTGCTTGGGGTGATATGATTTTAAAAAAAAAAAGCTCGCACATGTACGGTATTGTCTACACGTAAACGATGGCATATACTCACAAATTATTTCATATTCCCACACACAAAGTCTAATCGTATGCAATTTTCTATCTATCTATCTATCTATCTATCTATCTATCTATCTATCTCGTTCTAGGTATGGTGATGGTTCTGAGTATGGAGATAAACTACATTCGGGTCCTGGGTATGACCATAAAGTTCATCCGGCAGCAGGCCCTCTGATTGGGAGGTTTTCAGGAGCGTGGAAGCACCTCTTAATTATTGTTGTCCCTATGTCCACCCTGACCCTATGTGGTGCAGCACCTGTTAGGCCCCCAGATATGGATAGGTGTGTAATATAACAATCTGGCCCCACCCGAGGAAGGCTGATGCAAGCGAGGGTGTTTCCGGTCGTTGAAAGGAACGGATGTTGTTTGACCTTATTTCCGGCAGCAGCGGAAATAACCACAGAGGCAAACAGAACAGGTGTCTCTGAGAATTACGTGGCGTGCGTGGGCGAGGCAAAACCGAAAGAAAGGGTCCCGGTTCTGGAGGATTATAAAAAGACCTCGGCACACGGATTCGCCAGTAGTAGTAGAGACCAGAGTAGCAGTAGAGAGAGAGAGAGACACAACAGATACGACGACACTCCCGTCAACCCATTAGAGGCGCGCTCTCTCAATTCTCTGTCCCCTATGCTACACGGTTCATCGTCATTAATAAAAATATAACTTATATTTTTATATATATGCGTGTTTGTTGTTTGTCGATATACAACAGGTGGATGGCCTCCAACCTGGACCATGAAAGCCTGGGAATAAATTTTTGTTATGAAAATGACAGCAATACATTTTTGAAAGAAAAAAGATATTACCAGCAATACATTTAACCCTCGCCAAAAACCTTTTTTACAAAAATAAGTCAATGGGACCTAATCTGCAAACTGATTTCTTACAAAAACTACGTATTCTGTTGTTAGGAATCTACTTTAAAAGTCTTGTTGGCGTTAAATAACCCACTAAATTTGATATGCCGTAAATCAAACCAAAACATACCAAACCAAACCAAACCAAACCGATCGATCTATCTATCTATCTATCTATCTATCTATCTATCTATCTATCTATCTATCTATCTATCTATCTGAGTCTGTTCATAAAATATAATTTGAAATTCACATGGTATATTATCGTATATATCCTAAAATTTTCCAGTTTATATTGTTTAATACCATTTTTTTGGTAAAACATTTATAATAAAATTCATAATATATTATATATATATATATATATATATATATATATATATATATATATATTATAAACTTATTTATAAATGGAACTTTGTATGTGTGTGTATCCGTTACCTATAGACTCCGAAACGGCTGAATCGATTTTCTTGAGAATTTGCACAGCTGTACTATAAGCGTCTGCAAATGTTCTTAGCTAGGTTTTGTGTCGAGGTACCCCCGATAAATATCGAAAATTGATAATTGAAAAAATCGGGTTATAGAAGGACTGGTCCGATTTTAATCAAATTTGATATATTCATAGACAAAGACATAAGAAACGATATTCAGAAGTTTCAAGGTTGCAGTTCTTACAATAGTGCAGAAAATCAATAATATATATATATATATATATATATATATATATATATAAAAGGCAAGATATTTGTGTGTGTGTCTGTTTATCTGCCTGTATGTCTATTTTTTCAGCCATTTTATTTTAGTTTTTGCTTCGGGTTTGGCTCTAAGTAGGTATAATTGTAGTTCTTAGTCTCAGCCATGATACCATTTACTCAGAGGACTTATTTAGCCTTCAAAATTCAGTTTATGACGAAAGAAAAATTATTTGATATCAATACCAGAAAATCAAAAATTGACTTACATTCATTCATTTTTCTTTCAGTCTACGGTTTCGCTTTAAGTGGAAACAACTATTGCTTTTTAGTCTTTCGTGCTAACGTCCAAAGAGTCTGAGCTCCAGGACCATGGATTAGTTTTAAAGCTTTCATTACACCCGAGCAACACCGGGCTATACTGTTAGTATGTATATATATATATATATATATAAGAAAGTGTACACTGAGGTCAACACTAAGCGGCGACGGTCTGTTTCATACTTCAACAAAATGTTCAAACTATGAAAACTGCACTGAAGCATGAAACAGACTATCCCTGAAAAGATTCACCCCACCAATAAATACAGCAAATATTACAACTATATTTTTATCATATAT